>VXAB01003849.1:0-35987 GCA_013399175.1 Odontophorus gujanensis | reverse complement strand
TTTTTTTTTTTTTCCTGAAGATACTTCTCTGGCTTCTGGATGGCACTATTACCAGCTTAATTAGAGATCTAATTAGAACTGCTCTGTTTGATGTGGGGCTTTCCTGTCTGTAGATTGTTTGAAAGATGGCGACTTTGGCAAGTGATACCATTGCAGAGTGCTATCTTAAGAAACCAGCTTTCAGTGGTATTTTTTAGCATCAGAGGTACTGCTAGCATGTTTTACTTTTCATTTAGAGATTTCATTTACGTGTTAAAGTTGGAGAGAGAGGCAATTAGAAAAGGGTCTGTAGTGTACAAAGAATGAATGATAGCACGAGAGACAGATGACCCACATGCCTAAAAGAAATGTGTGTCAAGAGAGATAAAGTGAGAAGTGTCAGCAAGATCTCTGAAAAAATAGTTGAAGACTGAATGTGAAGAAGGCATCTAAGCTTGAAAGGAAGACAGGGAAATATGGTGTGGGTAAAAAATGCAAAGCTGCTGATGTTTTGACAGAAAGAAAGAAACCTGGATGCAGTAAGCTAAACAGCACACAGAAAAGGCAGGTCAGGGCTGTCCAAGCTCCTGGACAACAAATATCCCCACTTCACTTTCTTCAGCAGTTTCTCTGTCAGTTGTTCATGTTGCAACCCTGGCTTTATGGGAGGGACTGAAGATTCACTGGGTTACTCCTGGTGTTGAGCACAAACCTGCTGAGCTTTGCTGCCCACTGATAACTGCGCGTTCTGAAAGCTGAACCAAGAGCCTGTAGAAGTCACAGGACTTGGCAAGTGTTTGCTGTGACTTTCAGTACTGACTTCTTGGGAATCACTGTGATGCTGCTGGCATCTAACAGGGTCTTTGTCATTTGTGTCTTATCAACTGAACTTTTCAGTTTGAGCAAAAATGAGTGAACTGTACTATATATGAGTCTGAGAGGCCAAATTAACCCTACAGATTCTTCTGACATGAAATATTCGTATTTTTTGACTGAATTTTGTTTCTAAAAGGCTTCATTAATTTTCTGAAGTCTTACTAAAAGCTGTTTCTGTCAATCAGATCCTGTATCTACGAACTTCTGTGTATGACTTACGAACAATAAGAAGTTTAAGGTTTTGTTTTACATTCCTTTGAGAGAATAAAGCAGAAGCTACGACATCTGTAGTGCAAACACTTTCAAAATCCAACACATAACTTGATATACTTGATATACTAAAGCACTGGAGTATTTATCATCATCCCTGCAATATTTCTGCACTATTATAGATGGGTGGTGTGAACAGAGGCTGCACATACATGCAAACAATTTCCTGAAAACGCACATATTTTTTTTCTGAGTTGTTAATGAAGAGGGACTTTAATGTTTTCTCTGTCTCATTTCTTTCCAACAGCTTTACATGTATAATAGCGTAAATACATATACTATTGAAGTGTTAATGAAAATAAGTTTACCTTAAAAGCAGGAAGGAGATGAAACAAATTCAAATGACAATTTGGGCTTTCTACCAAATGGGGCTGTACCTTTAGCAGCTTCTGTGGCTGGGGAGCAGCAGCAGCTGTATAGTTTTACTTTTTGGACATGTATTGTTTCTCTTTTTTCTCAATGTAACAGGTCTGCTGTGGTGTGGAGATAGAAGATTTGAGAACTTAACCTGGTTTGAAGAATGTATTCGAGATGCTGCATACAGGAGTACTGAGTTCTTGAAAACTCAGTTTTGTTTTCCAGAATCAAAAAAACAACAACAAAAAAGCATGTCATTATTATTATTATTATTATTATTATTATTATTATTATTATTATTATTATGAGAGAGTGAGAGGGCTCTGTCTGCTTAGGAAGGCTTCCTCTTCAATGTTATATCACAGACAAGAGTTTTTTTAGTTGGTAAATATAGAAATGGTGTTACTGCCCATCATTTTGTGCACAGTGCTAGTTTCAGAGTAGGAAAAATCACGACACTGTTGTGGGGGAATTTGTCCTTTGTACTCACAACAACCCCTTGTACGCACTGAGCTGGAGCTTCCCATAACTGCTCGTCAGACTGCTCGTGGGAATCATGGCTGTTTCTCTGTTAGAAACCTACTTGAAATGTCAGTGTCAAAAAGTAACATTTCATGTATGAAACATGAATGGATATGAAATCTAAATGTCATTTTTAACATAGTATGATACTTAATGCCCATATTTTTAATTACTACAACTTTTATTTAATAGTATTTCACATTAAGTGTACCAGTTACAATTTATAAGTTATCTTAATAAACCTTACAGCAAGTGTAGTTATAGTTGCATTAAACAGGGAAAAGCTTTGTTTTGCCAGGTGGTGACTAACAAAATACTGCATCTGGTAAAGTTTTGCTTCCTATACTGTGAAGATAAAAACGTATCTGCAAATATATTGAGAACTCAGAATGAGCTCTATCAATAAGTAGCATTTACATACATGCATTTTATATTCAAAGATCCTAGATAGTCCGTAGATGGCAATCTAATTCAAACAAATTTTGCTTGTGTCAGAAAGATGACATCCTTGACATGTTGGGCAAGACTATTATATGAAAATAGTAGAAGCACATTAATATTTAGGTGGGTGAAGCAGAATTACTATTATGTACATGAATTTTTCTGTCATTTATTATTGCTTGCAATAACAAATGTAGTTATCTACTGTTTTGCCCTGTTGTAGTCACCCTATAAATAGGATAAGCCAAAGATCCCATTGTATTTAATGTTTTGGGATACAGTATCTCCTCAGTACACAAAAGAGATAAGACTTTTAAACCAGAGCTTTAGGGTAACTCTACATTGTTAGTGATTGAAGTAATACATGAAAATGGTTGTTTTGTAGGAAACAAAATGCTCTTAGAGTGGACAAAAATGGCAATGAAACATTCCCTTTCTTTGGGAAGTCTGAATAGTACAGCTGATGATGAAGAAAGCCATTTTCTTTGCTATAAATAATATGAGAACACACACTGGGTGCATTAGTTTCACCAAAATTTATTTTTCAAGCTCTTAGGATTAAGATTTCAAGCCTAAGAAGCAGATGGTCAGTCCACTTCTCAATGCTAATCTGGCAGGAATGTGTCCCGGTCCTCTGTGGAGCTCAGTAGCATTGTGTGCTTCTCTGACATCCATAGGCTGTTGGTAGAGGGCATCTCCCTGTGCAGTCTCCTCTGCTGTTTTGGCTAGTGCTGGAGGCACTGACAAAGTGCCTCTCTGGATCTTCCTTCTTCTGTCACTGAGAAAGGGAGAAAGGGCTGTTCTGCTTCTCCTTCCATGTCAAGGTCAGTCTTGGTCGCAAGATTTCCTGAAGACTCCTCGGCTTTGTTTGGCAGGGCCTACATAGCTTGCTTTTGCTCTGTTTTACCCAGAGTCCAATAGAGTGGTATGCTGTTGGAACATTTTTTTTGCATAAGGCCTGGTGCATGGCACTGTCAAATAGGAAAAAGTTGTGGATTGGGTAGGATTTGATTTCTGATTTTTCCAAATCTTTATCTATTTGTCTTTTAATTTCTTTTTTATTTTCTTTCTTCTAAATGACCATATAGTCTATCCAGAATGAATGGATACGTATATATATACATACATATATGTATATATATACACATACATATATTGTGTACGTATATATATACACACAATATGTACATATATGTGTGTGTGTATATTTTATATATTTTTATGTATATATATAAAACATATTGTCTGTCTGTATAAAATTCTTACCCATTTTAGGGCCTATAATGAAATTCTCATGAAACTCATTCAGCTCTTGTTGAGAAAGTAAGGAACTGCTTCATTAAATGTGTAATTGTGTATTGCAGACAGCAGTCTGAAGATGTTCCTACCCTTTCAGTGAGTAATTGTAGTAGGGGATTCATTGCCCTGCGGGGCATTTCTTGCTGTCTTGCCTCTTGTTGTTTCCTGCCTCGCAGAAAGAAGCAAACAGTAAATGATTTCTGGATTTAATTAGCTTGACAAAGATGTGTGCCCTGAATACATTAGAAGGTGTAATCATTAAGTGTAGTGTCCCTGTAGGCATTTCCTGGATGTCCCTTACAGTTTTTCATACCCCAGGCTTGCTGCTTTGGCTCAGCCTTGCACTAAGAGGCCATCTCTGGTGGTTTGCACGGCCTGATGCTGGCTGTTCTCATTTGGAACTGGGTAGCCCTGCAGAACCTCGCTGCTGCTGCTGCTCGCTGCCTGCACACAGCCTGCCTGAGCCTCTGAGTTCAGAGGAGCAGTGAGTGTGAACTTGGGGTGGTAACAGGCACTGCAGTGAGACACTTCATTAACAGCAGTGCACTGTGAAAGCACTGAAAGCAGTGTTAAATTGCCCTCCTTCTGGCTCGTTAGAGACTAGGGATTTATTTTTATTGCATATTTACAGCTAAAATTGTACTCAGATGATACTTTTGAACAAAAATAACTGACAGCAGTGGTATTCTTGATGGGTGATTATTTATGCTAGTTGTACAGAGGATTTTTAAGAGTTTTTTCAGCCACTGCAAATTTGAGAGTCTGTTATTAATAATGCATCTATGAAACCAGAACTTCACCACTGGAATGGTGATTCTGCAGCACTTTTGTTGGCCTTTCTGTGCTCAGTACAGACATTTTCATGTCACTCCCACTGAGACCTCAGACCTACTTTTTCAATGCTTTTCAATTTATCTAGATGTTACAGTTGAGAAAACAGTTGTATTTTCAATTATCTAGTTAGCATTAAGAACAACAGCTTCCATTACTGAGGGAAACATACAGCTTCTGTTTCTCATTGAATCAGTCAGGAGATTTAGTGTTTGGATTAGGAGAAAATTAAAAATTTAAGAAAAAAAATGATATTTTATTAGAAACAGTATTAAAGATAGAAGTATTAGACAAGAGAATATATGTGATGATAATTGTAATCATTACATAATGTAATGCTTTTCAGAGCTCTTGGAAGGTGGCACTGAATGTGGGAATGAGGACAGAAACCTGCCTTCCAGGAACAATTGTACACCACTGAAGTTTAGCAACTTAGTTATTTAGGGAATTTGTAGGAAGATAGGAAACAAAGGATAGAAGCAAATGTTTGGATTTTAAGATGGAAGATTATTTCGATCTCTGCTGAGGTCTTCTCTGCTCAGTACATTGATGATGAGCTGGAAAAGAATCTGATGTTGTGAATTGGAGTGAAACAGGAAACCTGGCTATATTATTCTGGCCTGCTTACATCTTCAGTACTGTTTGCTCCTGTTATTCATCCCTGCGTTCCTCTTCCCCCTCTGTGCAACAGTAAGATTAGTAAGTTCAAAGCTAAATAAATACTAAAACTTAGTAGGCTGGATAAGGAAGGCAGAATGGCTTCTGCACAAAGAAGGAATAAAGCATATAAGGGTGTGTTGGATCTGACCACAGGTCCCCTCTGGTCGGTGTCCAGTCTTCAGCAATTACCGTTAGTAGCTGGCTGAGGGAGAGTACGGGAGCTGGTGAACAAATGAGATGTTTCTTCCCATAGCCTCTAACCAGGTGAGTTTCAGTGACTTTCTTAGCCATATATGTTTCCTTTTATGGAGCTGTGTAAGCTTTTTGCATCTAGATCCTGCTATAGCAGTTTATGTATGTGTGTTGTAACAGACTGCCTCTGTTGGTTTGTTCTGGCAAAACTCCTCAGCCTCTAGGAGAAATATCTGCAGGAAATACACATGCACACACGCGCACACACACACACACACACACACACAAATTCTCTGTGGTCCTAAATGGTATATAAAAAAAGTGACTATTGAAGGTCTTTTGTCAAAATGTGACAACTGAGGTATTCCAGTGAAATATCAGTTGTCTTATTTGAAAAGTGAATTTTGTACATTGAACAAGTTCATCAAATGAGTCATTGCAATAAGATTATGTGGAACCCAAAAGTATAAATAAGATTAACAGGGGATAAGGGGGCTACCTGTGTTTATTCTGGAACCACTGATGTTCACTGAACAGGCCATCCGTCCAGTTGCATTCTTTACAACAGAAAACCTTTAAACTGCTGGTGATCAGAAAGTGGAAATCAAAATAAGTGAACTATAATAAATTACATACTCATAAGAAAGTTGAAATTTCATGTGGTGCGTTCTTATAATTCAAAACAAATACGTGTTTTAGCTATGTTTACTAAGATTAAAATGCCAAAAGGTAACAGGAATGAGGTTGTGGCTCTACATGTAATAATAGGAAAGAGAAGAGCTTGTATTTAATATTTTACTTATATTTAGTAAAGTATCAAGTAATATTGAAGAGCACTAGGGCTGTTATGAGAGTTCCAGCAGGGATTACAGGATCGGTTTGTCTGGTCATATAAGGTGAATTCCATTTCCACTTTGCCTCTATAGAATAAGATTAGAATAAAGTATAGAGGAACTGTTAGAATTATTTGATATTTTGTTACTCACATGTGTTTTCCATTACCATCTAAGTGCTTAAAATAGTTCCAGGAGACTGAAAACAAGTTTCTGTCAGTTTATAAAATACTTTCAGCTACTTAAAATGGAAATAGCTTGAAATGGATTACTGTAGGTAAGCTCAAAAACTACCCTCAGTACAGATTAGACCATGACAAAGTTCCTGCTGTTGCTCGATAGTGGACTTAATTCCACTCATTTCTTGAGCTGACTATGGATATCTGTTCAAATTTAGATAACCTTTAAACCTAAAATTAAGCTATATGTGCAGTTTGCAAGGTATCCTTAGAGCCACTTATGGTTTATTCAGAACTGCTCTTCACAAGTATATTGTAAATATCAAACCTTCTCCCTGAGAAAAAGCAGCAAATGTTTTGTGTTCTGTCTTTCTAGAGAAAGCAGACATAGCCCAAGTGCAGGAGAAGGAAAATGTTCCACGTAGAACAGAACTGAGCTGACCTAAAGACCACCTATTAAATCTGTGCATCATCACATACCTGCTCCTGACTGATTTTCTATCTCTTTGCTTAGAAACAGCTTTATGAAACTTGCTACTTGGTCAGTACTGACAATGCAACCACTTAGTACAGTGTTGAAAATATGATTAGATTCTGAAAATGAGTAAATTGTGAGATTACTAAGGTGCTCATTGGTACCTTGGGTGGTTGAGTGCCCACCTACTTCTTCCCCATTTTTCCCCATCAGCTTCATCACTGAAGCTCTTGACCCACTTTCATCCACTTTTCCCCAGTTTGGAAGACTTCCATTGCTTATTAGGCCATAGTGAACCACTTTCTAAAAACAATGTATGTGGAACTGGAGGAAAATGTCCTTGCACGTTTTGAGTCAAAATACGAAAGTGTTCTGTTGTGACTCCAGTGCTTCTTACAAGGCAAATCATTGAGGTAAAAGATAAAAGTATTCTATTATCAGTGCATAACTATTGAGGAAAACAAGAATTATTTACCCAGTAAAGTGAAATGGAAAATTTTAGAACTATCACTTACGGATTCCTTTTGCTAAACTTATCTGTTGATTCTTCAACTAATGTACTAATCCCTATTGCTAAACAAACCAACCTATATCAATAGTTTTCTAGCTATGTTTTGTCTAAGTTCGCATCAGTCTTACCCTTCCTGATTTGCTTCCACTCTGTGCATGCATCAGTCCTTTTTAATGATTGTGTGTTGACGTTTCCTAAATTAAACATTTGGTAACTGATACTAGCCTGCTCTATCTTGTTCTCATGTATGTTTGGTGGCTGATCTGAAGTACATCCTTTTAGCATGATTCAACATATGCCAAAAGCTGCCTCTTGCCTAGTCTTGTGTTGTTATGCACTGTTACTGTGAATGTTGGTGCAAGTTTGGTCTCAGGGAGTTGGTTACGGAATATACTTAGTAATGCATCCTATTTATTGCTATGGAAACTACAACAGATATGAAGAGCAAAATAACACTATTTGATAGATCAAATTATCAACTACAGAATATTCTTTTTCAGCATAATCACCACCATTAGCTATGCATTTTCACTAGGGATGAACAAGAGCCTGCATGCTGCACTCAAACCTGCACTAGCAGAGGTGGCCATCTATTTCACATCTGCTGTGATCATGTCATTGCTAGGAAAGGTTTTCCCACTCATTCCATCTTTCATTACTCTGAACATATAGTAGTCAGGAAGTGCCAGATCTTGGCTATATGGTTGGCATGTTAGGACAACCTAACCAAGATTGACATCATTCTCTACAGTCTTCAAACTGGTATGGAGCCTGGCATTATTGTATCCAAGGAGAAAGGTTGTCCTTTTTGGTCTGACTGCAGATGTTTGTGCCTTTGTTTAGTCAGCATCACTGTGTAGCACTCAGAGTTGATGGTTTTTCTGGGTTCCAGGAAGTCCAGAAGAATCACACCTTTCTTAACCCAAAAGATAGTGCACATCACTTTACTTGCTGAGTGCTGCATCTTGAACTTTTTCTTTGGGGAATTCACATGTCTCCTCCCCATGTGCTGCCATTTTCACTCTGTCTCGCAGTGGCATTTGGGCATTTGCAGGACCCACTTGGTGCAAACTTCGGTATATTTTAACACTGCCACCATTGTTTTCAATGCAGTGTAGCTGACATTCAGCTCTGCACATGGTTCCCTGATTGTAATCTGCCAGTTTGTGCTTATGAGCTGACTGAGACAATCTTCATTTTGTGGTGTGACAGGTGTGCATGGGTGCCTGAAACATAGCTTGTCTTTTGTGTTACTGTCACCACTGCTGAAATGCACCACCCATCATTTCACTGTGCTCACATCCACTGTTTTGTCTCCAGAAATGTTTAGCAAAACAGCCATGAATGTCAATGGGCACCATTTTTTTCCATGTGCAGGAATTAAGTTCCACATCTTTGCTTCATATGTGCTTCTGTGTCAGACACCACTTTGTCAGACTGCTCTTCTGCTGCCATCTGTCACAGAACAACAGAACATAATGGAATATTGGTGGGAATGTTCAGCCTCTACTCCCATCCCACCCACATCCGCCTCCCATACCATGGGGTCAATGTCATAAAGTAGGAGGCGTTACTTTCAGAGCAGTCCTCATAATTGTCACAGGCAGGGAATAAAGGATTGAGATACTTTTGGGGCAGTCAGTGAGCTCCTGCAGATCTTCACTTTATGCCATACTTCAGTAACAAATACATCACCAAAATAGTGTCCCAGACAAGATGCCATTTAGCAACACTGCTGCTTTATAAAGAGGCGGATTGTAAGTAGGAAAAGACATACATTTTCTACTTTTCTCCTTTCTAACCATGAGGACTCGATTAGAAAAGATAGTTTTAGAAAAAAAAATGTTTATGGATGCATTGAACAACCTTGGAGTAGAGTAGTTCAATTGCAGATTGACTTATCTGCCAGTAAGCTTAATGTGTTTGATGTGCATTGATCCAGTCCATGAAGAAAGGTCGCTTTCTCATTATCCCCTGAATTGAAGCTCAAGACCATGAACTGCCCAACTTTGGCAAGGTCTTACATTAGATAACCCAAGTCTTCTGGCCCAGAATGACAGCATCCCCTGCCGTGATCCTTCCATGTTTTATCCTTCAGTAGTAGCAGATGGCCAACAAGCAAAGCTCATGGGATTGGGCAGTTGCACTGAAGTGTTGAGAAGGTCAGCAATTGACCTATTAAGAAAAGGCATTACGGCATTCAGTTGTCCTCTAAAATTGATTACTTATAAGTGACACATGAAATTTGTGTCCATTTTTTATGTTTGATTCTGTGTGAGAGAATAAGTGAAGCAGGGCAGGCTTGACGCTGGCATGTAGTGATAAGTTGTTAGATAAATCAAACTGTCTTCTAATTCATGGAACTGGGAAAATTGTAGTAGCTTCCATCTAGTGGTTTGAAGTTGTACCAGAAGCTTGCTACTGTATTTTTTTTTTAATTCAGTTATTGTTCTCTTTCACTTCATGAGGTTTTTTTTGCTTCTGAGGTACAGATGCAGTGGGCAGCCCTCTCAGTGGCTGCACGTTGGTGCGAGGTGCTGACACACATGCACTGAGCTGGCTGCTGTGCTGAGCAGGAGTTTGACCTGCTGTCTGTCTGCTAAGGTTGGCAGAGTTTTACAAGTGCTAGGACATAAGGTTAAATTATGCTTGGTGTCTGTTTCACTCTTCTGCCTTTCCTACTCCTTTAGTTAAACTCATAAATCTTAGTTTGCAATATTACTATCTATGTTGTAGCTATGTTCTTCTAGAGGAATTACCTGAACTCAGTACCTTTTTTTTTTTTTTTTTTTAGATCTCATAAATGCTCTTCTCTTCCAAGTGTTATTTTAAAGATGGAAAGTAACTTGACAGTGCTATCTGCACAGCCCTCCCTCTATGCTCCTTTGCCCTGCTTTATTGAGAGAATTTGAACTCTCAAAACCTTACAGTATAACAGTGCTGTGATGATGTTCTGTCTTTGAAATGTTTAATGTTCTTTCCTGATGTTAACGTTCCGGTAAGATGCCAAGAATACCAAGGCAGATAATTTGTAACATGTTGCACACAACACGCAAAGGATTTGGCTATGAAAGTATTGCTTTCCTTTTTGATGTTGATGTTTTGGGTGTAATGTCCATCTTTTTGAAGTTACTTTGTTAGTAGTCTGGGTTGACCTACGACAGAGGAGGGTTGAATTTGAAGCAAACAGTCGCCTATAACCAGCACAGAACATCTGAGCACAGCAGAGGGCCGGTGTGATGAGCTTGCTTTCTCTCTTCCACTCTCCATCCACTTCCCACCCTCACCTCCAATTTGTACAACATATTTTTGGGGTCAGTTTAGCTATTCTATGGCCATAGTTTGTGTTTTTTGTCCTTTCCAAGCATAACATTTGCTTTCCCTTGGGATAAGGGAAGTATTGAAAGTAAGCAAACTTTGCACTGGCAAAATAAGAGGGGACTTGTAGGGTCAGTATTGTCCAATGGCATTTACTGTTTGACTGGAGTGCTGATGGGAATAGAGCTGAGTTCACTTTCTGATACAGTGCTGGGCGTATTGAGTTAAGTAAGCTTCATTGGCAAAGTAGAGCATGTGAAATCTCGCAGTATATTTCTTATGAGCTCTTGTTCTCAAGCATCTAGATACTGTAATGTGCATTATTTTACCCTGGCTGAAAAAAGGGGAAGATAACTTAATATTATGATCAATTTTGGCTAGAGGATGATTTGAGGAATAGGTTTATTAAATGTGATTTCATTAAGAAGAAATTATTTGATCTTTTTATTGGGATTGACTGCAGTATATTTTTAAAAGTTCTGCAAGAAATATGAAAAGGGGCCTTAAGACTTTATTATGTGGGAATCTGTTTTGTCTGATGCCTGTCTTCACTGGTCTACATTCATGTACTTGTTAATTTTTCAAGCATGTTTGTTGTTTAAGCTTTTAGTGCAAGTGTTTACTTGCTATTACATTTTATTACAAAATTCTTTGTACCAGAGTAGAACTGTATTAGGAATATATGCACTATTATTTCACATCCTCCTTGACATGACTTTATTACAAAGGACCTTTTTGCAGAGAAAATGGTGCAGTCTGTCATACTTTTGGGAGCTGATTACTGTAGAGTTAGCATGGCCAACATGCTCCTCAAAGGCCTATAAGGCAAGAGAAAAAGTTTGGCATATTTTAGCTGGAAGGCTTGTGTTGGGATGAGGCCAAACTAAACAGCAGTACCTCTCTGCATTTATGATTTGCATCTTTTCAGCTATTTAGGTTCCTTGGTTGCAGTGATATTTATACATACCATTGGTGAAGGTCTGCCTGCAAGGAGAATTGCTCCCATTATTGTGTAGAACAAATACATGGGGCACATCTGGGGAGAAAGAAAATTTCTGTTCTTTGATTTCTAAAAAGAGAAATTTTTCTGCAGGTACCTTGACAAAGAGTTCCTGGAGATGAGTGATTACCTTTCCATGAGTGGAAATTTTAGAAATATGTGGGTACGTCCTCACATTTTTCCACTACAGGTTAGGTATGTACATTCAATATAAGATTTTTATAGGTATTTTAAAATCAGTTGTTTCTTTTTTTTTTTTTTTTTTTTTTTTTTTTTTTTTTTTTTTTTTTTTTTTCCACTAATTAGACTTTCCTCTGTGTGCATCTACATACCTACACTGATATAAATAAATAAAGCACTGAGTTCTTAAGCTTGGAAGAACCATCTCCTGTCTTTGTCCATCAGAGACGAAGCTGCAGCAGTGTTGATCTCTTTTCCTGAACTGTGCTCTGCTCCTCATCCAGCACTACTTCAACCAGAAACTGCTTCACAGTTCAGGAGTTGGCATTCAAGGAGAAAATTGATGATAAAGAGCTCTTTCAGGTAGTGTGAACAGGCCCCAGAAGGATCCACTGGTTAGGAGGAAAATACGAACTGGAGGTAAGTTGCAAGTTTTAATACTGAGGGTTGCTTACTATCCTCTACAAAGTTTCATCTGGAGATATATGTCCCCTTGGCTGCAGGTTTTTGTCATTGGAGTTTGACAACCTTAATAAGAATGTATTGCACTCATTGGATCTGATGGGAGGATCACAGGGTTCTGCTTTACGGCTGTCACTGCAGGGGCTCATGTTGAATGACTTTGATTCTCTGGCTGAATATGAGAAGCTGAAATTCATTCAGCCTCAGCCAAAGCAAGCACTTGCTCAGATTTGTTCTGCTGCAGTCAGAAGCAGTTCTGCTCCTGGTGTTCCAGAATTACCTTTGGCAATGCCACCCATAGTCCTCTGTGCAGTTCTGTGGCTATGGAGCCCGCTGCCCCTTGGAGCACATCTGCAGCTTTGTCAAGTAGTGTTTGCATTTCAGGAGAGGCAGATCAGAGCGGGCTGGTTTTCCTTCTGCTCCTGGTCACAGTGAGGCACCCAGTAGCTGTTCATTTCATGTGAGTTCTGGAATTTGAAGGCTTTCAGGAACATATGTTGCACAGTAACCTTTAATACTCAGTGATTTACGTGGTCAAGTGGATAATGCACCAAAGGTGTGACAATATTCTTGTCCTTATAGCCTATGGGTCCTTGAATGGTGGCAGGCTGGTGGTTGCTGGTGGTTGCTTTAGCAGACTCTTCATCAAGAGCAGGGGTTGGCTGCTCCAACTGGGCTCACCTCTGAGAATGGCACTGCAGGATTCTTTTTTTTTTTGGTCATTAAGTCATGTAGTTACTAACAGTTCTTTTAGATGGCACCTAATGGGATTATGGATATTTTATGTTATCTCCACATCAATAATGCAGTGTGGGCCATGTGAAGAATTGATTCTTCTTGTTTGGGGAGGGATGCGGAAAGATAATTCAACTGTTGGAAGTAAGGGATTCATTTTAGTAGCTCCATTTTTAATATAAGTACTCGGTATGACCTTGAAGTCACAAACAGAAGCAAGAAGGATAATTAGCAGAATTTTGTAATCACTTTGGATTAGTCCCTGAATTATAACCATGCAATGAAATCAGTATTCCCTTGAGCAAAGGAAGTTGTCATGCGGAGGTAGATTAGTGCAAAGGAGGGTACTGGCTGTGTTGCTCAGCTATTTATCAGTGTTTCATTGTATCTGAAAACTAGGTTGTTCTGAGTTTTTGTTTTTTTTCCCATGGGGTTGCCTGTGAGAGGTGTTAATTCTTGCCTGCGCTATTTCCACATCTGTTGTCCTTCCGTCAGAGCAAGTCAGCACTTCTGTTTGCTGGTGCCAAGCGTGCCCTTTCTGAGGATCAGTGGAGTCCTCCAAGCTGCCCTCTGGAGGGAGGAGTCCTGCTCAGCCCAACTGCACGCCTGCAGATGGCAAGGAAAGACCGTGATGTAGCAAAATGATCCAAGGCAGGAGGGTATGAAAAAGAGTATGGTAGTGGCACAGTGCTGTAGAAAGCACTGGGAACACTTGCGTCTTGTATATAAGCAAGAAGTGCACTTAATCAACCATGGTTTGGGTTAAGAGAACTTCCCCTGAAGGCTGACAGTAAACTTTTAATTCAGTATGCAGGATTTCAGAAGTCTGAATTTTGTATGCATGAGTTAACATTCATCTGCTTGTTTTTGTTCACCCAGGGTGTTAGGTATTGAAGTAGCAGTATGTAGTAGCAGTAGTGTTTATTCCTGTAATTGTGGGGTTTTTTTTGTTGTTTGTTTTGTGCGCTGTATGTGTGTTCAAGCATTTGTAGCAAATTTGCATGTGGGGACATGATGTACCAAGAACTGGGGTGATTAGCATATAATTATTATTATTTTGAATGAGAAAAATATTTTTAAATGGAGCTTTTGCTTATTGATGTGGCACTGAGAGCTTTCTGTTTGAGATGCAGCATTACAGTTATTGTTAATCCATAGTTTTAATACAGAGTGCTCTGGGTGTTGATATTCCTAACATAAATTGCATAGTCATGGTTATATAAAGGATAATGATTTAAAGGTTGTTCTCCATCTAAAAGTGCTAAGGAGAAGCTCTTCAGTTTATTAATATTAATAGAAATACATTTTCCTTCTCTTAGACTCAAACTTAACCATTTTTTTTCTTTGATACTTCAGTTCCTTACACTTGTAAGGAAAATTATGTTATCTTCTTTTATCTTATACTTCCAGACTGACAGGGTCATTTTTATTTCTCAGATCTGCACCCACCAATTGCAAGGTTCCTACAGCTCACGAAAGATGAGTGTAGCTATGCCCAGCAGAACACAGGACCAAGTGGATAATTCTAGTGTTTCATTTCTACCGAGGAGGTCATTGTGGTGCATATGAAGGAGCAAAAGATAGCAAAATTTGTGATTAAATCCCTGTTTTGTTGATGCAAGCTATATTTCAGGTAGCATTTCTGGGTTAAATACTCTGCCTTTTATTTTAGAAGGTGAGGTGATGAAGAAAAGACGTTTCTCTTAAGTGTTTTCTATTGGTTTCTGAGTAATTGCTTGAACTGGGAAGTAAGGAGCTAAAGAATGAGAGAAACTATTTTGGTGCTGAAAGAAACCCATATGGTATTCATTTCAAACAGAGTTTTTTTGTTAGGCTAAATGTCTTGTTGGAGTAGCGTAGCATCTCTATTTTGACTTCAGAAAGGCTTCAATCACGAAGAAGCAAACTTTACAACTGCAGAGCAATGCAGTCAATACTAATGCATTGGCTGTTTCTTACAGAGTGCACAATATTGCATTTTCTTTTATTCAGTCCTGTAGTTTCTAATTCCATGCTATGCTACAGACTGCTCCCTCATATTGCTCAAGATTACAGAGAAGCAACTCCTGTGTTTCTCCAGGAGCTATTTATCCAGTTCTTACAGATGCTCGTGCAGTGCAGATGTCAGCTGTAGCAGTCACTGTGTTCAGTTCAGCTAAGGAATATTTGGATAACTGAGCACAGCTGAAAGTGCTGATGCCGTGGTTGTGTGTTAAGCACTGAAGCCAGTTTAGGAAATAATTGGTATTTACACAATTTTCAGATGTGTGCATAACTTTCCTTGCAGTCAGTGGCATGTAGGGGACAGCAAAATAGTGCTCAAGGGCCAGGCACCAGGAAGCTGTGATCTGTGGAAAAGAGACTGATTTACCAGTGGCAGAAATAGGCTATGTGCTCATCTTATGGAGGCAGCTGATTCTTTAGTTCTGACTAATATTATGAAAGATTTGCTCTTCTGTTGGTACACAGTAGCTTAGAGTAATCAACTGTGATTATAAAACAACTCATTTGATTTAATAAAAAGCACAAAGAAAATCCAAACAAAAAAACCCAGCCACTGATCCTTTTCAGTCTTTCATCAAATATGATTTTGCTGACGCTGACAGAAATGAAAGGCAGGCACACTATGAATACACTTACCCTCTTTTAAATTTGTCAGTGATAATGAAAACTCACATCCTTTCCCATTGACACAAAGAGTGCTGCAGACTTGCTGAGTTAACAGTCTGGCTCTATCACCCTGTCCATGCTACCAGCCTCTCATTTTTTCATACCTCATTCTAGCTGGCAAATATACAGCATGCAGAGTTGATGTAAAAGCTCTGGTTGCGATGGTAGCTTTGTTCCTACTGACACTTTATCTTCGTGTAATAGGCGTGTATTTCTGATCACTGATTTTGAGTTTCTTGTATTCTGTTTAACTTCCACAACAGTGAGAAAAGTGCACTGATTGTGTTGGAAGATTTGCCTTTGCAAGCATGCTGGCACTAAATATACTCGAAAATAAATATTTATGTTTTTTTATTTATTTATGTTAAAAAATATTTTAAACAGCAGATATGGTCTTTGTGAGCTCACCTCTCCTTGTGGTGGGTTTCTGCCATAGAAGAAGGGAGCAGGCACAGGCTGGATGGGTGCTCTGCTCCCTCCAACTGTCACCATGGCTCCCTGTTACTTTTAGTGATTTCAGCTGAAGGGGAAAAGAGGATGAGTCAGCCATCAGTTTATTGTAAAACAGTGTAGACAGTTGTAAATATAACCTGTCTGGAGATTTTGTTCAAGTAATCAGCACAAAATATCCACAGACTAAGTGTAACTTGGAACCTTCTCACTGAAAAAATAAAAAACAACCTTGGGGGGGTGGGAGAGAGAAAGTGATTAATGTTGCTTAAAGAGCAAAGTGTAATATTTATTGCTTAGAGCGTGTGTTTCCTTGTGATATTCATTGCCTTCCACAGAACTGGAAACAATTATCTTGTAGGCTATTGCTCTGGATTAGTATCTTCCAGTTCAGGGCAGCTAAAATAATATAAAATCTGAACCTGAGGGTACAGGCTCATCTGTGCCTGGGGAGAAACTTATGGTGTGGGGAACAGGTTTCTCACAGTACATTTCATAATTGTTGACAACTTGGGATGAAATCTTGAATTTAGCTTGCAGAAATGTTTGAGAAGGATGTGGTTGCAATGGGTGTGTGTTTAATTTTCATGAGAATGGCTTTTGTATTTCTGTTGATAAAGGCTTATGAATTACATGTCTCCATTTGAACTTTGCAATAAGTGGAAGTGTGTGAAGTGAAACAGTTTCCCCTGCAGACCTTGCACTTGTTTATTTGCAGTGCTTAAATCTACAAAGGCATTAAAGCAACAGAGCTGCCTCCAAAGGCAAAAAGCCTTCTTAGCCAAAGCACAACAGCCATGCAGATAACAAGTACATGAGCTAGGCTGAGCGAGGAGGAGATGGGACCATCCTCCATATACCTATAGGCAGATGGAGTTTTCCTTCAGAACAGGATTTTAATAGTTTGGGTGTTGGCTGAAGCCCTTCTTTCTAACTCTGTTAATGTGGTTAGCTCCATAATGAGTGGTCCAAAACGGCAGTTAAATTTGATGTATTTTTTTCATCCAATATTTTGTATTTCTTAACCTGCTTAATATGTTTAGGGGGTAAACTGGAGAAGCAGAATTCATTTGAAAAGGCTGATTTGTAAAACCTTGTGCTAACTCTGCAGCAAAAAGCCCCAGCCAACAGGTTGTTTGCATTTCTTTATCCAGTAGCCTTGCACAAGGCAAAACAGCAGAAGCAGATTGCCTCTGCTTGGCATGTGGAAATGAGATTTAAGAAATAATTCAAACAGTGATGTCTAGAATTGTGGGGAAATGGAGATGGGTTGCAAAACAAAGATGTTGCTTTCATGTAGATCTCTGTTAGTCCTGATGGTGTTGCTCCAGGAGGCAGGAATCAATTGTAAGGTATTGAAATAATGAAGCAACCAACTTCTTTTTTTTCATTCTTTTTTTTTTTTTTTAAATCCTTTTAGCCTACTTGTACCCAGTCCATTTTTGAAGTGTATTTACAAAAAAACTTCTTAAATTAACATGAAGCCTATGCCTGCTAGACAAATATTTAAAATATTCCCTTCAAATTAATACTCCCAGCAGGATCCACACAAGTAGGTCTGGAGTGGGGAGCTTAAAGTCCTGCCTAATTTGCAGCTCACAAGGCTCCCACCTTTAAAAACCCATGAATTAATAGCAAAGAGACGGATGTCATGGGCTCTGAACAGGCCCCAGGTACTGAACATGAGAGCAGGCAAGCAGGAAGCTGAGGATACTAGACTGGGGATTTAAAATGCCTATTGATATGGAAATAAGTGGTTTCTACGCTGCGAGTATAACTGGTTAATCAGTGCTGCTCTGTATACAGCCTCTGTGCCTCTGAAGCTTTTGAACCTAGTACTGTAGAAGGTAATTTTAGGTATTTTAGTGATGGGGTGTGGCAGTGGGGGCTGTGCACGATGCGCCTATGAGGCAGGAACAGCTCGGGAGCAACCCTGCTGTAAATGCTGGGGACAAAGTACAGGTGACTGCAGCCTACTGAACGAGTTACGCGAGCAGTGCCATTAATTCAGAGAAGGACTTGAGTCTAGCAGAGCTCCCGTCCTCTGGCAGACATAAAGCACAGATAATGAAAAGTTTCCTCTTCGGGGTTGTAACAGAATTTTCCAGACATTAAAAATTTAAAAACAAGATGAAATTGCTGATGGTGTGTGGCCTCAGGAAAACATTTCACAAGTTTCATACTGAAAGATGTGGGTTAATTGCTGAATTGTCCTCTCAAGGATGCTTTGCACTTAACTGTATCTGGAAAGAAGTGAGCACACTTTTTCAATGCAGTACAGCATTATCATAGCAGCCTTCTCTAGAGCCTCAGTATTGAGTTTTGCTACTTGCTTTTTACAATTGATTTAAAATTTTGTAAGTAAACTGGTTAATTTTTGGAATTAGCATGTGAGAAAAGAATGCTGTTTCCCAGGGAGAGTTCTCAACTGACACTTTAAAGTTTATTCTTTCTTCAGCTACTTAATTTGTTCTGATGACCTGAAAGGCTGCCAGTGTCTCTGCTGATTCAGAACAAGCTGACAGTGTTCTCCGGACTGCTGCAGGGATAGCTGGGTCTTTGGTGACTGTCCTGAATGAATTAAGGCAATGTTTATGGGCTGGAGGCTATGAAGGCAGTGTAGAAAAATTTTGAGAGCGCAGTCGCCTCTGTTCATGTAAAAGCAAATAAGCAAAATGCCTGACACCCTGCCTGGAACAGCCCAGCGAGACTGCAGTGAATCTAGTAGCAACAGAAAGTGGATTTCATATGCTTGTAATTAGGGAATTTCATCAGGGCACGGGGCAGATGTTACTGCTAGGAAAGGTCATGAGTGGATGGTGACCGAGAGCTGGATGCTGTGTGTATTCACTCATCCTGTGCCAGCTGGAGTTGTGGGCACCGTGAGTGTTCTGCGGCTGCTGTGCTCCACACAGCTGTTGGCTGACACTGTTCTTGTGTCAGCGCCTGTCCAATTCTGGGAAAGGTTTTGGCATGAATGAGAATATGGGAAAATTTTTTTAAATAAGTATATGAAATTTGAAACATCCAGTTCTTTCTTTGGGCAGAGATGACTGTTGTATGGTCATCTACTTCTTATTTTAGAAACCCATGGGCAAGTCAGAAACACAACAAGATGTGTGGTTTTGTTTTCTGGTGGCTTAATTTGGAAGGTATCCCCACTCTCCTTGATGTCAGCAGGATGTGGAGTGTGTGCTGTGGACACCTTTCAGTGTTTCTTTCATTTGCTGCTCCACCAGTTCTGGGCCTGGCATTTTTCTTGAGAGCATACTGCCTTCTTTCTTAATGCTTCCAACTGCTGAGCCTTCTAGGTTCAGTTGATGTATTGCAGATCCCTGTGTTGGAAATACCAGAGAAGAGCACATGTTGAAGCTCCCCAGATGTGTTGTCGTGACTGCGGATAACTGTTGTCCTACCGTAGCCCAGGAAACACATTCACAAATTTGGAATTGCGTTGCCTTCAAATGTGAGAATTTGTCTTTCTTTTCTGTTTCTATTAATGATATTAATACTAATGTAATTCTCACATAAGAATTTACAGGAATTTTTCAGCAACAGATTTCTTTCTAATTTCATTCTTTTATTAAAAACCAGTTTAATACTGTAACTCTTACACTGATAATGGATTGCACTTTATTGTACGTTTTGCAAATTGCCATTAGGCATTCTGCCTTAAATTGCCTGGTGTTTAATTTGTGATGTCAGTGTGCAATTGTGTGTGCGACACAAATGATATATATTCAATACTGGATTTGAATTTGTAGTAATGTGAAATGGTGTTTGTTTCAGCAGTAGATGCGTGTTCTACAAAATGTGTTTGTACAGTTAGTTATATGATGCAGAGTGATATAGTCTTTGCAAAATATGCATTTTGCTTTTTTTTTTTTTCTAAAATGCATCCCTTCACATTGCATCAGTGTAGTCTGTTCAGGATTCAGGATATTTTTGCAACAAATTTGAAGAAACAAAGACAGCAAAATGCACCAGATCACAGAATCACAGAAATTTAGAAGCTAGAAGGGAACTCTGGAGATCATCCAGTCCTACCTCCTAAAACAGCTCCCTTCGGTGGGTTGTACAGGAAAGCATCCAGGTGAGTTTTGAATATCTCCAGAAAAGGAGACTCCACCACCTCTCTGGGCAGTCTGTTCCAGGGCTCTGTCACCCTCGTGGTAAAGAAGTTCTTTCTCTTGCTCAGATGGAACTTAACTGTGTTCAAGTTTGTGCCCATTCCCTTTGTTCCGTCACTGGGCACCACTGATAAGAGCCCACTGATAAGAGCACTGATTAGAGCATCTGCTTGACTCCTGTACTTGGATGTTTAAATGCATTGGTAAGAATCTCCCTCAGTCTTCTCTCTCCAGGCTGAACATCACGGGTCTCTCAGCCTTTCCTAGTAAGGGAGGTGCTCCAAGCCTCTAATCATCTTTGTAGCTCTCTGCTGGACGCTCTCCAGTAGTTCCCTGTCTTTCCCAAACTGGGTGAGGAATCAGGTGTGGTCTGTGCAGCCAAGGCGTGCTGGTCTGCAGAGAGTGTTTCTCTTTGTGACTGGCTCTGTGCCAGGGTGACCTAAGGTGATGAAAGCCCTTTGCTGTATCAGCCTTTTTGTGTTTAAATCCCAGGAATAAGAGAGTGAGGGGTAACAGTCCTGTCCACGACAAATGTCTGTGGAAAATGGCCTTCAGGAAGACAGTCTCAGAAAACAAATCTGTTTTTTCCATGAACTAGCATCTGTTGCTTTTCATGGAAGTGCTAATCTTGGAGCAGGTGCTTGCTGGGAGCAGTGGTGTCAGCTCTCTGGCTTTGCTGTTTGCACAGTGTGTTGAAGACCCAGTGCATGGGCTCACTGATCTTTGTAAAATGAAGGGAAACGTAAGCTGCACTTGGAGACATTTGCAGAGTTCTTGTTGCAGCACAGCAGAAGTTTTTTTCTTCAAGAGGCAGCATCAGTCTTTGGCACTGGAAAGCCATTCCTGGCTTTTCTTGACTCTGGCATATATTTTCTTGACTATAACATCCCCAGAAAATTGGGCTGGGCTCTGCCTACATTTGTCCTTCCATTCCAGCCACCCTCGAGGACCACTGATAAGTGTCTTGGTGGTATATTTCTGTTTCTTGAATTTGATTATTAAAATGTCACAGAATAGGTAATAGCCAGAATGCAAAAGTCCGTTTCTGCTGCACATTTGCCTGAGTTTCTTGGGAGCTATTACTTGGCCACCTGTGGCCAGCTTTACTTATGGGATGCTATCTTTATAACCACAGGTAACATGATCTGTCTGTCTTGTATTCTTCTACCTGTGCAGAGGTGTACAGTGGCATGCATGGCATATGTAGTCATGTTTCTTTTCCTATAAACAGAAAAATCAGGAGATACCACTTCATAGTTGATTGCTGCGTTTTTTGTGTGCCTGTTGAAGAGAATCCCATGTGTTATAAACATGCATATACGTGTGTATAGATGTCTCTATGTGGCCTCCCAGTATCAGGACTTTCAGAAGATGCAGTAGTTGGGCTGATCCAGGAGGAGCAGAGCTCTCCTGCAGGGACTGCAGAATACTTCTTATTCTTGGAAGCTCTCCCCATTCCTAGTGCAGCTCCTGAGAAAGTAGTCATTAGGAAGAGATTTGGAGCTTTCTTAGTTACCTACAGACCACAGAGCACACAGCCATGTGAATTAGATTAGAAATGCTTTTTTCTCTCCCCTTCTCTTCCTACTACCTCTGCTTCTCTCTTTTGTTTGTTTTGGGATGTGTGTGTAACTAAGATTTACTTAGAAGTTTGTTTTCTGGGAGGCTGTGTGGCTTTTGGGGTTTTATTTATTTGTTCGGGTGTTTTTGTTGTTGTTGATATTTTGTTTGTTTTGTTTTAAATCAGTCAGAGTATTCCTCTCATGTAATGGATATCATTTTCCGTAGATTATTTATCACTGCTTCTCAGAAAGGTGGGAGGGAGAAAAGACCAGTCAGACAAGGGCTGTTCTGTGACGACAGGCTGTACACACAGCTAGCCCTTCAGATGACCAAGCTCTTATCCAAACTTAAGCTTTTTTTTCTTCCTTAGTGGCACTAAGATATGGTTTGTGAAGGTCAGGCAGCATGGTCGGTCTGCCTGACCTTCACAAACCATATCTTAGTGCCACTGGAGCAGCACGCTGGGGTGTGCTGCAGGACTGGACTTTGAGAATGAATGTTGTGAGTATTCCACACTGAACGATTTCCTTCCCCACTGGAACATGTTACTGAGGCCAACTGAGATAGCTCCTCTGTTTCTAAGATGTGAGCCAGATTCTGTCCCAGAGGATGAGCTGTATTTTAACACTGCAAAATGCTGTAGGCTCTAAAACACTCTAACTATGAAGTGCCTTGAGGTGAAGACTGTTTCCTATGGGGATTCTTTCATCTGACATCAGTGATTACTCTGAAGTATAAGCAGTAGGTATCTAAATGCTATTAGAGATAAATACGTGATTTCCTCAATATATATTGGATGGAAATCCTCATGTGGAGGTTTTCTCTTGCTTCTCCTCTGGAAGTTTTGGTGAACCATGGTGTTTCTGTTACCTGGGATGTAACATCTGTCAGTTTTTTCAAGATGAAACATTATATTATATTATATTATCATCAGTCCCAAACAGTGATAGTTAACAAATTGTGGAAAGTACCTGAATGAATAGTGGTTGGCAATGCTTAGATTAGGTCAGGAGAAAATAAGATCCAGAAATGAGATCTTTATTTTAATGTACAGAAATGAGGCTACCTCTAATCTGAACCTATAGCAAAGACGCTGTTGTTAAACTGTGTAGAAAAAGAGCCAGTATCTTCATCTGGAGACTTACAAGAGAAATGGTTATTTGTGAAAACCCTTTTGAAGGAGTAACGATGCTCGGGGAGGTGGCAGAAACCAGAAGCGTACTCTTAGCGTACTAAATTCATTGATTTCTTAAAATAGGAATAAGGGAGTAAACCAGTTCTACTGGTTGTGTTACTGGTTGTGAAGTTTTATTCAAGACTGGTGAATACTCATGGGATTGACACATAGACAGTGGTACAGAGCTTTGAAAATCAGCTGTGAACGGAAATGAAGTCATATGGGAGTGATCTGCACATCTGATAGTGCTCCGTACATCTGACCTTCAGTGTGATGTGACAGAGAGGACTCTTCTTGTTGGACTGGGGAAGGTAAGATGGTGAATGCATCTCCTGAGCCTGAGATGCAATAGAAATACGAGACCACTTTTCAAACAGCCTGTTGTTTTTTTTTGTTTTGTTTTGTTTAGGATATTCTGGGTCTGTGCCTGCAGTGGGATAAACCTTTGTCCGTGTTTATTGTCATGAAATTCAGTGGTGTTCTTCTGCTGACTTCAGTAGCAGCACATTGAGCTCTGCACATTCCTAGCAGCTGTGGCACCATTTTCTGCCTCACTTCTCAGTCTGGCAGCATCTGGTGAGCATCTGCTCCCTTTTGGCTGGAGCCATGACAATGAGGCTTTTGTTGCCATGAGTATTTTGGAAGAAGAGGAGACTGTGAAAGTTAGCTTTGGGTAGTAGGTCATCGCTGTTCCCATCAGCCTTTGGTTGATGCTGCTGGTGCAGTGATACATTGCCCGGGAAGGAAAAGATGAACAATTTTTTTCAAAATAAAATAGTTCCCTGGAACTGTTTGTGTCATTGAGATCTCCTCTAAGAGTTGGACTTGGGATGTGGTCAAGCTACGGAAATACGGGTGATGCAGTAAACTCTTCCTGCCTTTGATCTCTGGTAGCTAATGATTCAAGTATTGGCTTTTGCATTCAGTTTTCCAGCTGCTCCTACAGCCAGGTTTGGAGACACTGACTGATTAAATTATTTAATAGTAAGTTTTCTGAAGTGCTCACATTTGAATTTGCAAGAATGCTGTTCTAGGTGGGAAAATTCATGGAGCTGATGATTTATAGTAGTGTGAGCTATTACAGCTTACACAGAACTGGAAGAGGGGAGTTAGTCTGGAGACACAAACTCTCAATGTCAAGGTTATTGCTTTTTATTAATATTTATATGTGTGATATTAATGTGTCCTATAACTGTGGTCTCAAGCTGGATGAATTCATTGTGCTTCAGCAGAAGAGCTGGGCATCTGCAGTCATCAGTAAGCAAGGCACAAAAGGAAACCATTAGAAGCCTGTGTGTTTGCAGCCCTGCCTGCTTATTGCAGGGGGCACCCTGAGCTTGATAGTACCTGCTTTTTTTGTTTGGCTAGATAGATGACTTTTGTTTTGTTTCCCCCATCTCACAATGGAAGGTGTGTATGCAAGCAAGTAAGCACTGTCCTGATGGTGGGGAACATGTACTCGGCCTGCCACACGGCCCATTTGCTGCTCACACTGCTGTCCCTTCCTCCTGTAGTGGTTTTGTGCCCACCTCATCACCTAATCCCCAAGTCCTGTGCTCACAGACTTTTTTCTACATGGTGTTGAAACGTACCGTGCTTCAATGTAATGGTTTGGAGGTCAATGACATTTCTGCTTCTAAATGTGCTTAACAAAGACAAGAAATAGTGTTTTTATGATGAAGGCTGAGCAAATTCTGCAGAAGTTGGAAAGGCACTCCCTTTTTTTTGAGTGACTGCGCAGCCAGTGTGAGAACTTTTTCATTTAGTGTTGGGGCTGCAGCCTGCTGTCACGTGTGGCCCTGGGGAGGAAAGGAGTGAGGCTTCCTTCCTACAAAGCAGCTCTGCATGCCTGCCCAAGCTGGATCTTCAGAAGGGTTTTTTGGAGAGACATGAGGCCAGGTGGGAGCCTGAGCTCAGAGGATTTGGGTGGCTGCTGGGAAGAGTGGGAAGCTAAGACATGGCCAGGGATTGTGTTTCTGAGGGGATGGAGGCAATAGCTTCTCCATGGATGTGCTGAGTGGAATGTGTCATCCCAACCCAGGGGATGTCTGAGTTGATTAGCTCAAAGCAAGCCAGAAAGAAAGGCCCTACACTGCCAGGCCTGGCAGGATGGAAGGAAGCTTCTGTAGAAGACTTTTAGCAAAAGTTCTGTTTTATCCATGAGCCAAATTCCTTTATCTTATATTATCTTGTTCTAGTCTGTTCTGAGGAAACAATCTTTTGAGATTTCCTGTGGTATTTGGGGAGCACTTCCTTCAGAGTAAAGGTTTGGGAATTTTTCCCCAAAATATTGACTGAGTTGCTGTGAGCACCTATTCTAGTAAATTGACCAAGGATTTTGCACATTTAGTTTTGAAATTAGTGTTTCTAACAGAGCAAGTTTTTAAGGTATAATCTGAAAAATGCCTGGATGTAATCTTAATACGGTTAAGCTTCCAGAGAGTTATTTTGGGACTGTGATTTGTCCTTTTCTTTGTTCGTTTGTACAGACTTCTTTCTTAGACACATGCTGAGTATTTTATTGTGTTTTCACACAACGTTATACTTTCATAGCACAAATGCTGCTTTTTTCTTTTTCTGCGGGATAAATTAAGGAACACTGTGGTCAAGTAAATCTTTTCCCTAAATAGTACTGGAAGATAACCTCACCATGTGAACTAGCCATGAATGGTGTCACTTCATTTAGAATGCACTGTGCTGTCTTTCTACTCCTTTAATATTGCATTGTTTGAGATGAATGAAAATATACAAGAGAAAAAAATCAGATGTAAGCAGGAAGGGATGATGGAGTGCTTGTATTTCTGCAGAAAAGGTGAGGGTATACTCCCTGTTACACAATGTAATATGTGGTTACTAAATTTTATCCTAAAGTAAAGGTGACAGCAGTGGTTAATTTTCCCTTCTTTGGCTCCACTACCTCCTCTGTGGGACCATGTGAACACACATAATTTATTGTGCAATAGCAGCATGCTCCCTGCTGGAGTTGACTTGAAACTTGGAGTTGTACTTCTAGGAGGACTGCCACATTGGCCCTTTGAAGTGAGAATAAGATCAGTGATGCGCTCACAGACAAAACGTGAACAAAAAGCCCTTTACAAACATTTTGCAGTAAGCAAATGACTGGTGTTTACATTTCTGCTTTTATGACCGTGGTTATTTTTGGGGGGAAAGCTGCTACTGGGAAGTGAGTTACTGTTTTCAGTCCTTCTAAAAATAGATATATTTTTCAAAGTAAGTTGCCAATATTTGTGCATTAGATATTACTCAGTAATCACAGAATCATTAAGGTTGGAAAAGACCTCTAAGATCATCTGGTCCAACTGTCCACCTACCACCCACGTTGCCTACTAAACCATGTTCCTAAGTACTGTCTAAGTGAACACCTTCAGGAATGGTGACTCAGCCACTTCCCTGGGCAGCCCATTCCAGTGTCTGACTACTCTTTTGGTGAAGAAGTTTTTTCTAATATCCAACCTGAACTTCCCCTGGTGCAACTCGAAGCCATTACTTCTCATCCTATGGAGAGAAGTTATATGGGAGGTCAACAGCCACAGCCGCAGCCTCCTCTCAGGTAGCTGTACAGAGCAGTAATGANAGGTTGGAAAAGACCTCTAAGATCATCTGGTCCAACTGTCCACCTCCCACCCACGTTGCCTACTAAACCATGTTCCTAAGTACTGTCTAAGTGAACACCTTCAGGAATGGTGACTCAGCCACTTCCCTGGGCAGCCCATTCCAGTGTCTGACTACTCTTTTGGTGAAGAAGTTTTTTCTAATATCCAACCTGAACTTCCCCTGGTGCAACTCGAAGCCATTACTTCTCATCCTATGGAGAGAAGTTATATGGGAGGTCAACAGCCACAGCCGCAGCCTCCTCTCAGGTAGCTGTACAGAGCAGTAATGACTCCCTGAGCCTCCTCCAGACTGAAAAATCAGAATTCCCTCATTTGCTCCTTATAACAGTTGTGCTCCACTCACCAGCGTGGTTGCCTTCTGGACAGACTTCAGGGCCTCAAAGTCTTTCTTGCTGTGAGGGGCAAATATGTTGGCAATGCTGTTTCTGATACAAGCCAGGATGTCATTGGCCTTGGTCACCTGGGCACACTGCCAGCAGCCCAGATCCTTTTCCTCTCCACAATCTTCCAGCCACTCTGATCCAAGTCTGTAGTATTGCAGGGGGTTGTTGTGGCCAAAATGCAGCATTTGTTCTGTTGAATGTATTCTTGTTGGATGTATTATATATATTTTGTTGAATATGTTGAGTAATATCCTTTCCTAACTGATCCTTAGTCTCCAAGTATTAAGGAACAAGTAATTTTTTAAAAACTAGAATCAAATTAGGTAAATAATGCTTTTGTAAGAGCTACCAACATCAGCAACTTTTTTTGTTTCACGTTGAAACTTTATTGTTTTCATTAATCCAGCAATGTGAGAGAGAAATTATTTACTCCAAATTATTTGAGGTCTACAGAATGATGTGTGTATGTAATGAATTGATTGGCTCCAGTCGGGTTATGGTGAATATTATGTAAGATATTGCTAGCGTTGTGCTGGACTGAGGTTTACATTCACTAATAAGCTTAAAGTAGAGTTTTGTCGTGGGAATCAATGTCTGTATCCTCCAGAGGGGGTGCAGCAGTTTGTGAAAGCTTGCACAGAGAAATGAGCAGGGGATCTGGAAGGTCTGCGCCAGCTGAAATGAAGCAGTAATTGATCAGTCTGGGGGCCAGCAAAGAAGACACGTGAGGGGAAACTTAGCTGAACTGATGTATGGCAGGCACTAAGTGCAGCTTTTCTGTACGTTTACAGCATAATAGAAAAATTGTTATTGAGAACAAATTCTACATTTTAATACCTTGGTTAAACTTCCATTACATAGATCTGCCTCCACTGTGTGGCTTCCCCCATGCTCATTGCTTTGCTGTGTGGGGCACTGACACTGCCTGCAGAAATGTACCTTCAGAAAAGGAAAGGCTTTGCTGAGGGACAGATCTCTTGTGAGCAGTGAAGCTACTCACCTTGGTAGTTTGGCTAGGAGGCTCTGAAGGATAAAGCCATGCCTCAGCTGTTGCCTCACTGGTTGCCTGGCATTTTCTTGGGAGGGCTGTGTGGTCAGCTGCAGCTGGAGCTGGTGGAAATGAATGGCCCTGTGGGCCTTTGTGATAAGGAAGGAACTGTTACTTGTAGAAAAATGAACTGGCAGAGGTTTGCACAGTCTCAGAGAAGCATAGATATTTTTCCCATCTGTTTGAAAAGAATTGTGCTCATAGTTTTTGATTTTAAGGAATGAGAGAATTGAAATAGAGTTTGCTTGCAGAGCACAACAAATACCACTGTTGACTTACAAAACAACCAGGGACTTGGGTCAGCTTATCTACTGCAACTGGGTTATGCACACCCCCTTAGAAAGTAGGGAAGGTCTTTCTCTGGTGAACCATGTTGCACGGATGCAGAGGGCTGCTGGCTACAGGGTTTGGCCTCAGGAATGGCAGGATGTGACAGCAGCGAGCAGTAGGATGATGGATGCTGGAAGGGAGAACCAGATCCTTCACAGTGCTTTTTCCCTGTGGAGCACAGCTCATCATTTGATCTGTATTATTACTTAGAGTTTTGCTGTCAGGAAACTGCCATGGGACAGACCTGCAGTGGTTCAGATACAGAAAGGCATGGCTGAAATGGGGACAAAGGATGAGCTTGTGCCCTGCCTAAGGCTGTAGAGAAAAAGGAGATTTAGGAGGTGGAGGAGGGGGATGCATAGCCAAAGCTGAAAATGAGTGAAGGAGAGAATCAATATTTCATTAGATTTGTAGAGTGAAAGAAGGAGAAAAAGGATCAATAGTTCATCAGATCTAGAGATACAACTTGGGAGATGTGGTTGCTTAACACAAAAATGTTTTGCTGGAGTCATTGTTCACATTCCACTTTTTAACTAGTGTGTGTCATGCAACAGCATGTGTAGATATATGTAAACGAGCAATGAGAAAGTAGAAATGAAAAGTAAAAAGCTTGTAAAGCTTATGTTAGAGGAAAGCCCTTGAAGAGATCCTGTTGACAAATATGAAAACATTCTTTTAGCTTCTCCTGCCCTCCTTCACCAGCAATGTCTTCACTATGAACAGCATTGCTCAGAATTGTGCAGTTTTCAATTAAGAGTTTGGTGAATGTGAGTTTTGTCTGCAAGATTTGGCTTTGTGGTTTTAATGGTTTACAACCCAAGTGAAAAGTAAATACTGTACTGTAACAGGCAGATTTCAGGCATGAGTGTGAAAGTTTCTACAAAATGAGCTCACTTATTTAACACGTGGGCTAGAAGTAGTGCAGTCATGGTTTCCATGATTATGCTGTAAAGAAATAATAGCTACTATACTGTAAAGATGTATTTTTAGAAAGAAGGTTGCAAATACATAGTATCAGATTGGCCTAGCTTTCTTAGTAGATGTGAATAATCAAAAGGGGCTACTTTTATGACAAAGTAGCTATTTTCTATGTATTTATTAATTTGAAAGATTGTGTATTGTGTCAACATTAAATGCTAAAGGTTTTGTTAGGATCTGTGAAAATACGCAGTATAATATCCATAGACACCTTACAGTAATACAGGAATTCTTTTTTCCATTCAGGGACATCATTATGTTTAAATATTTCTGTGTTCTGTGCTTTGCAGGGAGAACTCTCCACTGCTGTATGCTAACTGCAGCAGGAGAGCCCACGGTGCCTGTGAGGATGGAAGCCATCCCTTTGCCCGCCTGTGGCTGAGGAAGAAGTGCAGCAGTTAACCTGTCATTTGCTTTCAGATAAAGTAGTGCAGGCAGGCTTTTAATGGCTACAAATGATGAGAGCCTCAGATGCAGAGTTCCCCATAGCACTGTGAGCTGATGAGTGTACTCCCATCCTCTGTGCATGAATAATGCATGGCCTTGCTAGCTTTAGTAAGATACCAGTTAATTTTTCTGGTTTTTTTTTTTCTTTCTTTTTTTTCCTGCTCCTATTCTTATTCATCTGCCATCCCATTTGAAGGGAAATAGTTAACCACAAGTCTACTAGGAGACAATTACATTGTGTGAGTAAAGCAGATTGACTGTTTGAATCAATGTTTTGTCTTCCCAGACTTACTAAATGTGTCTCTTGTGCCGCAGACATAGATTGTGTACTAATATTCAGGTAATGTCTTTAGACAAAAGGCTGCTGTGTGCCTTCCACCCTCACACCCCGTATTCCCTGGCTTAGGAAGGGAGTTGCCATTTGCAATGCTTTTTCATTTTGTGTCTTTCTATGCCCCTTCTGAGGCTAAACAAAGTAAATGTGTGTTGTATCTTTAATATCATTTCTGAGTGGGTCAGAAACACAGATGTACCTTCCTCGGATCGCTAGGGAACAGAGCCCTGTGCTTCTGTCTTTGTTTATCCTGATGGAATATCCTTTTGAATGTTTTAATTAAAGCTTAAATCTGTTCTTCTGCGCTTCATCCTGCACAGCTGTGGAGAGAATTTTGGTGTGCTCTGTTGATTTAACAAGATATTCTCCTGACTTTGAGTAGGTAAGGCAAAAATTCGAGAATGGCAGGGATTGACAGTGCACCTGCTAAAACAGACTGCTCTTTATAATCTGTAATTCAGATGTTTATCTTAAAAGGAAATACTTTGGTTGGCAGGGTATGAAGTGTGTGGTGATAGTTGAGTAAGCTTAAGCCTATCTGGATAGCAGGAGGTAGAACCGGGTCGTGACACGTTGTGCTTTTTCTCAAAGCATGATATTCAACAATTTTTCAGCTAGTTAACTTGATTTGCAGGCACCCATAAAGAATAACTGAACCCTAACAAAATGGTTTTTGATTCATCATGACAAGCTGTAGCTGGACTGGAGAATAGAGAACATTAAAATTCTTTTGTAGTATCTAGTGACATTTACATACAGTCCTAAAATAGTTGAGAATAGGTGAGATTTATTGCCGTAACATGCTAACAGCTCAGGGCTGGATTGTAGTTTTTATTCATTATATTGCATCGATTTATTGTTATTACTGCTATTGGCAAGGAGGAGATGGAGAGCTGGATTCACTGGGGCAGTGTAGCTTTGGCTAGATCACACTGTTACAACAGAGGCATAGGCAGTAAAACTAAGAATTCCACGCCATGTAGTCAGGCCCTCTCTGTTGTATCCAGTCTGTCTGAATAGCTCTCTTGTGAATAAATTGTCCTGCTTGTGTTGCTGTCGCCTTCCCTTCTGCTGCCACTTGAGTTACATCCCAGATCACATCATTCTCTTTTGCTATTTGCTCTCAATTGAGAGGTATTTAGGGACGTTATTCCATGCAGAAAGACCATGTAACATCAGGAGCACACTCTGGTTTTTATTGGAGCACTGGATGGAATGAGCTGACACCGGGGATGCTGTGCCGACAAAACTGTTCTAGCCTCATGTGTTAGATTCTAAATGTGGTGTTGTGGGTTGGCTGATAATTTACTCACCTTGTAGTAGTCATCACTATTGAGCTAAAAGCATGTAAAGTGCAATAAATGATATGGCACCAACTAATATAGTAGGCCAGAGCCGGTTTATTCCATGTATGTCTGGCTCACTCTGTTAAGGCATTGTCATAGGTGAAATCAGGAAGTGAAGCCACTGAAGTTATTTTGTACTGCAGGAATAGCATTACAGAAAGATATTTGGTGGAGGCAGAAGCAGTTACTTAGGCTGACAAAATTATCCAATGTTTCTTGTGCCTATCCTAATTGACTTTTTTTTTCTTCCAGGAAAAGTGGTATTGTTATATAAAATAATTCCACAAGCTCTGCATACTATATACTGTATGTCTGGTTTACATTTTTCATAGTTCTAACAATTGTTTAAAATTGTTCTGCATAAATTACTTATGCTGTGGAGACTAATTACTGTGGTCCCAGCTAGAGATGCTCTCTTACATCAGTGTTCATTCACAATTTGCTAGATGCCTGCAGCTACAAATAAGCAGCCCTGGGAAGTGTTTTGTCATTTATTTTTCACATTATACATCCCATCTGGTAAGGGAAGAAGCTAATAGTTATAAGCATATTATCAAATTGAAATCAAGTCATTTTTGAACCACTTTAATTACCAGTTCCTTTAGCCACAACTGTTGACTCTAAGCATCTGCACATGTGCTTCTATGTGCCTATAAAGGACAGGGGCTTTCTTATCTTTCTCTTTTGCTGCACAAAAGATTTGCAAACAGTCCTAATAGTGGCCTTCCTCCATCTGGGCAATGCTGTGCCGCTTTCTTACTATGCCAGCTGCAGTCTGTAGATGCAGCCTCTTCTGTGCATTGCTGATGGTACTCTTTGTTAGATGACCAAAGTGATGACAGCATCACTTTGCAGCTCCAGAAAAAGGAAAAAAATGATGTACGTTTGTGAAGAGAACACAAACAGAAGCGTACTGAAGAAATACAGTCAGTCTTTTCTATAGGTGGGACAAAGCTTAAGCTGCTCTAAGAAAAAAGCCAGTGGGTAAATGGAATGACTGTATTGCATTATTTACAGTAGTAAGATAATAAACTCAGCAATTGAGGTTTTTTATTCTTCTTCTCCAAGAAGCATCTGCGCATCTGTTTCCCCTCTCCACCCCTACCCCCTTCTTTCTTAGAGAATCTATGAGATTTCTATTCTCTGGATGCTCAAAGCTATTTTGCATAACTGCAAAAGGGCAAATACAGGAAAACTGATATGCAAGTCCTTCTCCATGGCTTATTAGAAGCTTCCAAATCAAGATCACTTGGATATTTTCTTTTAACCAGTACTATGTTGTGAAGCTTCAGATTTAAGATGGTCTGGATTCCTCTTGCTCTTGGTTCTGACATACTGTCATAGCTGTTCGCTGTGTGTGAATTAAACTTAAATTCAAATTCACTTTGATTTAAAATGAAATATAAATGAATTTTTAAGCTCCATTTATAATGTTGAGTTCTGTTTAAAATATATTATCACATCATGAGTGGCAAATGAACAAACATCTGGAAGTTGATTGACTAGCATGGAATTTTAAGTTTTTAAATTCTATAATCCTAATTGTCAATCATAAATCAGGCTTAGAAGTTGAATTTCTGCATAGGAATGTTAGAAACACTAGAAGTGCACAAATGCAGTCAGTACATTTTCCACATTAACAGCAAATTAAAAATTCTGTAATAGGAGACTGAATTAGGGATTTCATTGTACACCAAATTTGAGAAACTGAAGGGTGATTGTTGTTAACTTTTGTTACAAACTGAAGAAGGTGTGATTGGGCATTTGCATTTGACACGTGCTTCTTAATTTGCTGCAGAAAGATATTATCTCGTCTATCCCCCTGACACATTTTGCTGCCCATGTTAAGAATAAGCCATCTGTTGTTTTCTGAGTATACTTCACAGTCAGTTCTATTCAAATGTGCTGAAAGCTGCTGAAGGAAGAGATTTTTATCGGGCACTTAAGTTTGACTAAGTGGAGTGACTGACATCCAGCTCTGCTCCTCGAGAGTGAGGAGTTCAGTGATGGAATTAGGCTGGGCACATCCTAGCTGGAGCTCTGACACTGTTCTTGTCCACATGAACATCTACTGTGATTCTTATCAACTTGTGATAAATGAAACTAAGAAGAATATTCATCATGTATAATTAATTTGACAGGCATGTTTGTTGCTAACAACACTGTGAATTTTGCCAGCAGTACTCAGAATGGCTCTTGATGCTGGCATGAGAGTAACCTCATTTCTAGGCATATTTGCAGCAACTGTGGGCACATAGATGAGTTTTTTCCACCTTTTTTTTTTTTAATTTTTTGTTTTTATTTTTATTAATTCCCCAGAGTTTGTGGTTCAAAGAAAGGGATGCTGACAGATCGGAGGAGTGTTGTTGCTGAATAATTTAGATAGTGATTTACACTGGCTTCTTAGAAGGTAAAATACTGAGTATTCGTGAGCAGTGATAGAAGGTAACAAAGGTAAAACTTGGTTTTAGACTAGAGAAAGTTGCAGAGAATCCGTCTTGCAGGCACTGTGCAGCAGGCAGGCAGTGTGTGCTCCCAGTGCCTCAGCCATCCCAGACACAGAGCAGGGTGGTCCGGCAGCATGGTCACTGTGCTCATCTCACTTCTGACACAGCAGTGCATGTCGTCTGCCACCTGAAGGAGCAGCCTCATCCAAAACTCTGCAGCTCTTCGAGAAGAAATCAGATGTTATTTGTCCAGCTTAGATATCATAGCATATCTCTGTGTATTCTTGAGAAATCAATAACCAATCACTTATTTTTACCTGTAAAAAGAAATATGCACGTGGTCTTAACGCATCGAGTGCCTCCCTCGCCGCTCCTCCCGAGTGGCACAGCTGGCTTCCTTTCAGACCTTCTTTCCCCAGTGCCGTTTTGTAAGTGCACAAACTTCATTTCACATTGAAGGCTCTGCAAATGCTCACTCAGTTTTAATACCTTCGGAGAGTTTTCTCACGGTGTGAAAGCTGCTGTAATGGAAGCCAGCCTGGCAGATAGGTCACCTCCCTTTAATGACTTGCTTTTTGCTTTCCTTTCTCAGTAATAGCAATAGGAAAACCCAAAGTCTTCAGATACTGGACTTTCAGTGTATGTGCTTTGGAAAGGAAATGAATTTTCCCCAGTGAAGATTTTAGATAATGATGTTGCATTTTCAAATGTTGCTTGCAAAGGTCTGCTCCCAGCTATACTTTCTGCTGCCATTATCTGTTATACTATATATTCCTATTGTATGGAATGAATTTTCTGAAAAAAATCTCCCTAAAATTGAAAGTACAAAATCTGATTCTTTAAGAAGTGGCTTTGTGAAGTAAAAACTGTGCTAGAGCCAAAACCAAAAGGGAAATTATAGACACCAGTACAGCTTTCACGTTGTCATATCTTCATTGTTCACTGTTGTAATTTATGAGCAAAAGGAGCCATGTGGAGTCCTTCTGAGTGGAACAGGCTTGCTTCCTTGAACTTTCACGTACCAAACGGGTTGCCACTGCCAAAGGGAAGTACCAGTTTTCTCTCTGGGATGGAAAAGCCTTAGGTGAGTACCATTGGCAGATCAGCCCAGCTGTTTGTGTTCCTCAGAGAGGGTGCTGTATTTAGGAAAAGGCTCTGGATGCTTCATATCAGTTATCATGGTAAAACATATTCCTGGCCTTTTATCCACAGAGGGTTTTCTCAGCTGTTCAAAGCTATACTGCAGTCTTTGGCAGCACTCTGCCCATTCTGCCACGTCTCATGTCCAGCACTTTCCCTTTATTCCCAACGTAAATGGTAGCAAGGCAAACATTGCAACTAGTTCAGCCTGGTGAGCTAGAGCTGTGCTGCTTCAGAGGCTGAAACCTGCATCTAGAAAGCCAAAATGAAATCATTTCAGCTTCTGGGCCTTCCAGAGTTCTCGTAGAAAAATCTTAAGATGTAGCAAAGCTGATATCAAGCTCCTCAGAATTCCAGAGCAGAGTCGCTTGAGGGCCAGGTTATGTCTAAAGTGTGTCACAAGCATGTCAGCTCAGAAATGGCTTCATGCTGCCCTTGTGGTGGGATGAGGTGGCCTTGATTGTCCGTAGCTGCTTGAAAAGTGCAAGCCTAGAGCTGACCTGAGAAAGAGAGCCCCATCAGCCCCTTTCCTGGAGGTGGAGTTGAGAGAAGCTGCCCCAGAAGCAGCTCCACAGCTCAACCCAAGTGTGCAGCTGCAATGAGGCAGGAGAGGGACCCTCTGCAGCAGCTCCGGAGGCGGACATGCAGTGGTACCCATGGCATCCCTGATCCTACAGCACTGCGTGTGCCAAAGCTTCTCACCAGGTCAGTAATGGCTGTGTTTCAACTCTCAAAAGGAAACAGAAGTAATTGCTTTACCACCAGTTTTGTCTCTGCTGTTCTTTGGGC
>VXAB01003848.1:0-15175 GCA_013399175.1 Odontophorus gujanensis | reverse complement strand
AGGAGAGGAGAGGAGAGGAGGAATTCTGTGACAGGTCATAATACTTTCTCAGGAGACATCACTTGGCTTTGAAATATTTGAAACCACAACACAGGTTCTGGACTTAGACTAGAAGCATGGTTAGAGTCTAGAGATTGGTATGGCTTATCTGTTTTGTTCTGTGTTTTTGTTTTTTTTCTGTTGCACATACACAGTTCTGGGGGAGGGAAGGCTGGTTTCTTAGTTTTTATGCTTTTATACTGTTTATACTATTTACAGGTTACATCAGAATGTTGGATTTGTGAAGATATATCTTGAGGAATACTACACAGTGATTTTTAAGTAATGCTTTATATATTCTAATTCTTAAATAAACTAAACAATTGTCGAAATGTATCAACTTGTTCAAAGAAAGAATTCTTAAAGTAACCAATGAAAAATGTTTTTATGTATAGTTATACAAAATATGCAGGGGAAGACAATTCACTTAAATGCAAGACAGTGCAAATATGAACAGATACTGGCTCTCAGATCTGTCAAACACCTCCATAGACACCACCAAGTAACACCATGTATTGAAACAATAATTAAAAAGAAAAAGAATGAAAGAAAAAAAAAAAAAAAAGAAAGAAAAAGGGGAAATATCAAATCAGTAACCTCAATGTCACGTAATTTTGGCAGTCCGTTACTCAGAGCTATTGTAACTCAAGAGGTAAGAGTCAGTGAGTTCTACATGGTCTCCCAGGAGAGTAATATTTTGTTCAAAAATGAAACATAGTACTAGATGTCAAGGTTATGTTTGTTCAGGTGTCCTGGGAAGTCTCCTACAGTACTTTTGCATTCTTAATATTTTTCAGATACCCAGGATGCTGTTTGGAAGTTGAAATAGTGATATATAGTTCAGATGTTAGTCATTCTTGTTATGTATGTATTTTAAAGTTGGATTTGATGCCATTTTTGGTAGAGATAATGGATGGCTGAAGATCAGCAAAAGTATGCAATATGCAAGAATTTCTCAGAAGGCCCAACAAACACTGAAGTGGGCCTTCATTCCCTCCCAGTACTGCCTGGAGCAGGATGTGGGGGCACAGCTCAGCTGCATTGCTCTTGCATATCTCAAGGATATTCATTTTTTTACAGTTGCTTCTAGCGACCTCCTACTCCTGTCTTTAAATATTACACAATAATGTAAATTTTCTACAGAAAAAAAGAAAAAAAATGAACAAAAAAAAAACACACAGAAGAAGTATCATTTCAACAAATATTTATAAAATAAGTTAAAAATAAGTTGCTGAGAAGAATGGAAGAAAGAACTTTCACCAATGTTCTGGCTCATAGAAAAGGTGAAGCAGGGTCCTGGTTAGAAATACAGGAATTTTAGGAATTCCCAGTGTACCAAATAAGTCACAGATAAAATTTGCAATCAGATATAGGAAGATATTTAGAAATAAGCCTGCATCACTAAACACTTAGTGAACTGCACTGCTCATAGGTTTTTTATCATAGCATTTTAGCTCATTTCCTTGTTTTCTGTGTTGTCTTTGTTAGCATAGCCATTTTATGCTCCTATAAAATGTATTCTACTACTCCATTTCCCTCTTCTTCATGCTTTAGTGTTTTAACACACTCTAATTAAATACTGAAGATATTCCTGATTTTTACTGGTCCTGTTTGAAATGACCCACTGGAATGCTACATAAGCCTTCTTTGTTGAAAGCTTCACTCCACACCTGTGTTTCAAGATACATGCAGAAATATGTCTGTATTATTCTAGTTTTTACTTCAACAAGATTCATTCTGAAAGGGCATGAGAAAAGGCAGCTCAGATCCTCCAGCAAAGCACAATACCTGCTTCTGATCCTTCGATGGTAAAGCCAGAGTTTTTTGGTTCAGTCAGGAAAGGAATTGCTTTTAGTATAAAATGTCATTGAAAGAAAAGTTGATACAGAGAAAAGTAAATTGCTGCTTCAGTTGTGGAAGTTATCATCAGGAAATGTCCCATAAGGTAACCTATTACTTCTATGTGCTCTATAGATTCCATATATTTTTATAGTATTCTATGTATTAAATGTATTCTGTATAATCTGTTTAGTGTGAGATAGCATTTATTCTTGAATCTTTCTCAGAGGTACTGATAAAAGATGGACTAGACAAGGAATATCAGAGGGAAAAAAACATCTGTGTAGTCTAAAAAGAATGTTCTTTATTATTCTGTTTTATCCACACTTTTTGGTGAAAAAAAAAATTAAATAAAGATTGGTATGGAAAAGTCTTAGTTTTCTATACAGTAATAATATATAGTAACACTTGTGGCTGAAAATTCTGAAGAAGGTTTATTGGAGTCTGATTTTTTTTTTTTGGATTTCATTCAATTATCAAGAAAGAAAAAAAAAAAAACCCTTTTTTTTTTTTTTAAATTAATTTTTGCTAAACANNGTGCTCTATAGATTCCATATATTTTTATAGTATTCTATGTATTAAATGTATTCTGTATAATCTGTTTAGTGTGAGATAGCATTTATTCTTGAATCTTTCTCAGAGGTACTGATAAAAGATGGACTAGACAAGGAATATCAGAGGGAAAAAAACATCTGTGTAGTCTAAAAAGAATGTTCTTTATTATTCTGTTTTATCCACACTTTTTGGTGAAAAAAAATTAAATAAAGATTGGTATGGAAAAGTCTTAGTTTTCTATACAGTAATAATACATAGTAACACTTGTGGCTGAAAATTCTGAAGAAGGTTTATTGGAGTCTGATTTTTTTTTTTTGGATTTCATTCAATTATCAAGAAAGAAAAAAAAAAAAAGACCTTATATTTTTGTATAAATTAATTTTTGCATAACATTCAAAAGAAGTTCTGTTCCGGAGCATAAATTAAATTTAATATCATAGAATTTTCAGAAGTATCGATAGCCAGTGTTTTAATTGATGTTTGTCATGCATTCCAAATATAAAGGCTAAAGAATCTAGGCAGAATAATTTTCCAATGAACATGCAAAGTTGATGTGATAAATTTACTGCAGAGAAAGCATTTTTATTCTACCAAAGCTTTAGCTCTTGAATTCTGACCTCTTTCTCCCTACTGAGAGGTGCATGCAATTCATTACTGCATGGTGCTCTATCTGATATGACATTAGCACTGTTAAAAACATTACTATTGATTATGACACTAATAGAGAAGCATATCTAATAATGCATCCAATTATAAAACAACATACTTGATACACAGTCCTAATGCTCCACATGATGTAGTAGATGAATCATGATCTCCCAAAGTACAAACTGAGCAACTCCTGAATGCTTGAGAACTTGGTTTCCTTTCATTTTGTTCTGTTTTTTTTTCTTCCTCTGAACCTGAGTTATAATAGAAGATGTTATACAAATGAGATAGAGATGTGGCTTATTTGTGCAGCTGAATTGCTTGGAACAATTTAAGCCTCAATTGCAAAACTGATTGTTGTGTAATGAGGTTTCTGATGTTGAAAACGGTTTCAGTGATACTAGAAGATACATTGTCATTCTGCATTTATGCCGAAGAGGAAATTAAAATAGTAACTGCTCACCAGATGCAATTTGTGACAGAGGAACAATGTGGCATGAAGTTCAAGAAGGCATGGCTGCAAAATGGGTTAAAGTGACTGGGATCTGTACTGCCAGAAACAGAATATGTAAGGGAGAGAAGATTCCTTTGCTGATAAGACAAGAAACAGAGCATTTTGTTTCATAGCAACCAAGGAACTGGTGCCCAGGGACCATCTCAACAGTCAAGCTGAGCTGGAGGAATTAACCCAATGGTAAGCAAAGGGGCTTCATGCACACTCAGAATCAGTATTGGGCAAAGGAAATGGGTCATTTAATTTGCCTCAGGGGATGCAATAATTCCCCAGCAGTTTGATGTCAGAAGTGGTGATGCTGCTCATTGTACTCCATGTGCCACAAGTAGGCTCCATGACTGGGAAAAAATAGGAGCAATTAATGTGCCCAAATCTCCCATCTTAATTGGTCTGTACCTGTGCCAAGCCAGAAATGCAGTTTGCAGAACTGGATTTCTTTGACCTGGACAAATTACCTTTATTTGAGGATAATAAGCTGAAATAAATAAAAACTTGATTTTGAGGGACAAGAACTATAGCTAGCAGAAATCTAATATCTCTAGCTTATAGGACAATCATGCAAAAATGAAAGAACAAATTTTAAAGGCAATACAATAAAAGTAAAAATCCTTCAAAAATTTCAGTTAACAGCACCCAGATCTCTCCAGTCAGACAATCCCTGGACTGGAACATTCTGTGGTCCCTAGCAGCTGAAGAGGCTGAAGGGGACTTAGCTGTCTGTGTTCATGTTTGATGTCAGTCCTGGATGCAGTCACTACTGACAGCTGTGCCCCCAAACCTGGGCAGAAACCCTGAGACCAAAGGCAGTAGGTGGACTCCATCCGTTGTGCAGGAGGGGCCTGGGCTGGCTGGCTGGAGGGGGAGTCAGTGCTGCTGACACTCCTTAACTTTGTAACTTCATAGCCAGCAGCACCTGGTCAAGTTGAGTATTGCTGAAATTATACTAGGAAATGTTTATCCTAGACACCCATATGGGACCTACACTGGCAAATCTGTGGGTTAGTTGGAACAATTAGATCAAAAGACATTTAGTGAATATTAGAAGGGCAGTAGGAGGTGTAAATGGCTGCAACTGCAGACTTAGTGACTGAAATCTGTAATCTGGGGGATGAGAAGAGATGCTTATCAAAGAATGAGCAAGACCTCCTGGAAGTAATAAATCATTTCTACCTATCAAACTGATAAATCAACTTAGTAAACTTGCAGGAGGAAATCCAAGAGAATGAATGTCCTGTTTTTGAAGATAAGATGGCAAAACAGATAGCTCAACATAACATCAGTGGGAACCTGTTTGGGCTACCCCCCTTTAAAAGGTTAGAAATTTACAGCAAAAATGACTATTAGCCTTAATCCCATGACCACCAGAGATGTTAATCATTTACTGGAATTTCTGGACATGTCCTTGGAATTTAATGAAGTTGTTTCTCTCTTTGGTGTGTGAGTTAGGCAGGAGATATTTCCTTTGCACCCAGTGCCACAATAAATACCTGCTTTCTAACCTCATATGAGTTACAACATTTGATTTTGCACACCATGGGGTTGCCCAAGCTCCTGTGATGTGCCCAGCAACTTCTACCTAATTGATATTTTTGAGAATAAAAGAGACTCCTGTCTTGAAAAACTTCTAGCCTGGGATCATGCTGTAGCTCACTTGATTGTATCACACTAATCATACTACAACAGCCCAAGAGACAGGAAGTACCCTTTAAAGAACCTTCATTGCTGCAAATTGCAGACAAAATGACCTTGGGAGTACAGGAAGAACATAAGATTAACCTGCTTTTACTCTTGTTGCTCATACAGCAGTCCACATCAGAGAAGAAGAAGAATCACAGCAACACAATGAGATTTATGTGCTTTTTTTTTTCTTTTTTTCCTTGTAAACATATTTTTAAGTTGTTTATTTTTGGATCTTTGGAATAGGATGAAAATAATGGAATGCTTTAGTGAAGTCACTGAGTCATCATTAAATGATGGTATTTTTGAAGGTACGTTGCAAAAAAATTTTAAGTGTTGATAATCATCTGTACTTCCTTAACATTGATGGAGACCAAATATTGGATGTGGGTACAGTGAGGTGGTGGCTGGTGCTTTTCAGAAGTGGCAGAAGTGGCTGTGGGTCACCTCCACTGATGCAGATTTTCAGACGCGTGGCACATAAGGGCTCTTATTCATCTCCAGTGAAAATGCATTACTAATGGCTGTGACTGTGTTGAAAAATAGCATTTTGTAGCCGAGGACTTGCTCTGACAAATGGTGTTATTGTGCTGTTTGTATCTACTGTACTTTCCATGGAAATAAGTAGGAGACATCACTTTTGGAGCAACCTACGTAACTGCTCACCAATGGCAACTCGTGAGTGATGGAAGCAGAACAGCTCCATGTAAAGGAGTTTTTGCCAGCTCGGGCCTTATTTCAGAAGCACATAAGGTGGTCCAGTGCATTTTGTTATTATTTTTTTAATTCTTTTCAACTTTCATGGATTATATTATACAAATGACAGCACATGTACTTTTTTTTTTTTAATCCATTTTAAGTAGATCATTAATTACCTGTTCACACTAAAGTCTATAGCCACAGAGGGTAAAATAATGATTATTTTTAAACCCTTGATAATGTTGTAGACATACTGAAACTAGGCAGAAAGAATTATTGCCTAAGTCCAGTCAACTACAGTTCTCGTGACATATTATGAACCATTACCACGTAGTGTTCTGTATTTAAGAGACTGTGATTGCTACAGTGGGACCTTCATGCAGTAAATTCAGCCAAACTGTCACTGTGAGAGAAGTCAACAAAGAGCCAATCAGCAAAAAACAAAATAAAATTTTCAACTATAAAGGTAGTTTTCCTCCCCCCTGTTCAATGGATATCTTCACACTTCTTTCATGCAGACAGATGGCACTTAACTGCAGCTATCAGGTGTTAAATTCACAGCATGGAGCTGAAATTCCTGATATGACATGTATTGCATAGATTTCACAGGCAAATAAATTACAAAATGTGAAGTCACCCTGAATTTTTAACGTTTATGAGTGACTATAAGCTTCACAAGTTAGTTGCTGGGAATAAATCTTCTACTGCCAATTTTTATCTTTTTGATAAGAAATGTCTTCCATGCAGCTTTCAATAACCTAGCAATAATTCAATTTGTTATATAAATAATACATGATAAACACTTTTAATGCTATAAATACTTCTGTGTGGGCATAAGAGATCTTATGAAGGTTGTATAGTGTGTTTTCTAAATTCATTTGTAGTTTAAAAGCATATGCACAAATATTAATGTTAACTACTGCCAAACTACTGTTTAAGTCTCTTTAAAAACATTTATTTTACTGTATTATTATTAATCAAGTCATTTCAATATTCTTGCTTGCTAACTTGAGAATCTTTTCCACTTCCACTTTGATTCCGGACTTCATTCTGTTGTTTTTTTCTCAACCTGCCTGTGAAGTGTAGAAAATATCCACATGAAGTTAGATGATAGGCATAATGTACTGGAACGTCCAGAAATATTAAGGAGTACAGATGTGTGCACAGCCTTTGTTTGTCACATGTTCACAATTAAACCAATCGATTGTAGATGTTAGAAGAAACGCCAAAGAACATGAAGAAATACCTCACTGTTACGAGCTTTTTAAGATAATTACTAAAGATCAACAGAAAATTCTTCGCTGAGTTTTCCCAAATATTCTAAGATAATCTTGAGGAGGTCAAGTTGATGTAAAATTTGTTATGTATCTAAACACTGGGCCCTGTGTTTTGGTTGTTGTTGCTTCTTTTGTTTTGTTCGATTGGATTTTATATTCATTATTTTATTTCCCCATTCAAAGTTGAGATAAGTGCGCTTGATTTATCAGTTTGGTCAGTTATGTTGAAGATCTTGGTACTTCAGGAAAAAGTGATTTAAGAATGAATTCAGTATTTTGGCCTTCTTTGTTACATTTACTACTACCTTGCCTTTAAACTCGATTCAATATTTTTATTTCAATCAACACTTTCTACTGTTTCTCCTGTTGTTCACTAATGATTTATTTCTCCTTTATTGCAGAGATCCTTTCATCTGCGTCTCGGGTTTTGCCTCCAGTAATCCTTTTTCTTTTTCCCCCATATACTCATTTTATTCTTTTATCAACATCCTTGGGAGTTAGGACTAGCCTACATTTTCTCTTCACCTCTGCCAGACATTTGAGGACATTGAAGAGACTATTTAGCATATGAATTGCATACTGCCAACATTTTCATTTCTTAACAGCACAGGTGAGATCTTCTTGTGTCCAGTGATTTGTACATCTTTGGGAAGTGGTACTTTGAAGCTTCTTCAAATTTAGTGTTTGACTGGTGCCATACTACGTAGCAAAAAGGTTTTTAACAAATCAGAACAAACCAAACATATTGAATATTATGAAAAATTTGTAATATTTTTTGTATAGAAGGGATATTTGGACAAAAAAAAAAAAAAAAAAAAAAAAAAAAAAAANAATTTGGAAAAAAAAAAAAAAAAAGAAAGAAAGAAACAGCAGACATGCCTCTGCATTCTTACATGCATGGTCAGATTTACATCTTTAGATTCTTAGGAAATTTCCAAAGACATATTAAAGTGAAGGATACGTTTTCAGAATTCTCAGCTTTCTCCTGCTGCACTGAAAATGACACTCACCAAGGAGGTCCAAGAGACAATGGCACCAGGGGAAGCACACATCGTTGCCTGCCCAGCTGCTCTCAGGCCCAATTAATCACAGAACTACAGAACCACAGGGATTGGGAGGGACCTCTGGAGGTCACCTCATCCTAGTTCAACCCCCTGCAACTCCTAGAGCAGGCTGCACAGGAAAGTGTCAACATGGATTTTGAATATCTCCAGAGAAGCAGACTACACAGCCCCTCTGGGCAGCCTGTTCCAGTACTCTGTCACCTTCAAAATACTTTCTCATGTTTTTATGGAATTTCCTTCGTTCCAGTTTTTGCCCATTGCCCCTTGTCCTGTCACTGGGCACAACTGAAAAGAACCTGGCCTCATCCATCTGACACGTGCTCTTTAGATATTTATAAGATTAATTAATATTTAGATTGATAATATTTATGGATATTTATGGATAAGGAAATTCAAGGTGAAGATGAACTCAACTTGGTGAGGGATGTGATAAATAACAAGAAGGGATTCTGCAAATATATTGGTACAAAGAGACAGGCCAAGGAGAGTGTACTCCCTCTGATAAATGAGAAGGGGGAACTGGCTACAGCAGACATGGAAGAGGATGATATACTCAACATCTTCTTTGCCTCAGTTTCCACTGCCAGTCAGGCTTCTCACATTCTTGAGACACATCTCACATTCTTGAATCTCTAGAAAGGTGTCAGAGGAAGAAAAACCCTTCCTCTGTAAGAGAAGGACAAGTCTGAAAACACCTAATGAGGCAGAATGTGTACAGGTCTATGGGGCTGGACATCATGCACCCCCATGCCCTGAAGGAACTGGCTAATGTGATTGTCAAGCTGCTCTCCATCATATTAAAAAACCTGTGGCTGTCAAGTGAAGTCCCCAGTGACTGGAAAAAATAAAAACATCTCTCCCATTTTCAAGAAAGTGAGAAGGGAAGAGCTGGGGAACTACAGGGTGGTGAGCCTTGCTTCTGTTCTTGGGAATATCATTGAACAGATTCTCCTGAATAATGTGTTAGAACACAAGAGGGACAAGCAGGTGACCTGAGGCAGCCAGCACGGCTTCACTAAGGGCAGACTATGCCTGACAAAGTTGATGACCTTCTAAAATAGCGTAACAGTATTGGTGGATAAAGGAAGAGCAACTGATGTAATCTTTGTGGACTTGTGCAAGACATTTGACATGGTCCCACATCACATCATTATCACTAAACTAGATGAGGAACTAGTAGGAAGGTCACAGCCACGGGGTTGTGGTAAATGGCTCAATGTTCAGGTGCAGCCTGGTAAGAAGTGGTGTCCTCCACATGTTCATCATAGGACAGGTTGCTCTTCAACATCTTTATCAAGGACATAGACAGTGGAACTGAGTGCATCCCCAGCAAGTTTGTAGCCAACACCAATCTGAGTGGTGCAGCTGACACAACAGCATGAACAAACACTACCCAGAGGGACCTGGACAAGTTTGAAAACTGGGCCCACAAGAACCTAATGAGGATTAACAATGCCAAGTGCAAGGTGTTACACTTGGGTTGGAGCAATCACAGATGTTTATATGCTGGGAGAAGAACTTCTTGAGAGCAGCTTGGCAGAAAAGGACTTAGGGGTTCTGGTGAATGAAAACCTTGATGCAAGGCAACAGTGGGCCGCTCCAAAACAGTTGTGGCCAGCAGGGTGACAGAGGTGATTGCTCCTCTCTACTCTGCTCTTGTGACACCGCATCTGGAGTACTGTGTTCAGGGCTGGGGCCACCAGCAGAAAAAGGATACAGAGGTGTTGGAGTTGGTCCAGAGGAAGGCCATGAAGCTGATCAGAGGGCTGGAGCACTCCTATAAAGAAAGGTTGAGGGAGTTGGGCTTTTTATCTTGGAGAAGAGAAGGCTCCAGAGAGACCTCACTGAGGCCTTCCAGTACTTAAAGGAAGCTTGTAAACATAAGAGTATTTATAGGAGGAAGACTGACATTTTATGTGTCTTGATAATGATAGGAAAAAGGGGAACAGTTTTAAACTAAAATAAGGGAGATTTAGATTAGTTACTACAAGGAAATTTCTCACTCAGATGTGAGGTGCTGGCACAGGTTGCTCAGAGGAATTGTGGATGCCCCATCCCCGCAAGCCAGGCTAGATGGAGTCTTGGGCAGCCTAATTTAGTAGTTTGGCAACCAGTCTCTGGCAGGGGGGTTGAACCTGGATAACCTTTAAGATCCCATCCAACCCAAACTGTTCTATGATCCTATGCTCTTCTTGTCATGAAAAAGCATGTCTGAAAAAGATTGCAGGGTGTTATGTTCATTTCTTTCCTGAGGTCAGTTCTGTGTACCTGACTTTGGACAAATTCTTTCAATATATTCAGTAAGAGGGAGTCTATTAAGTATTAGGTAATTTTTCTCCTGGTTTATTTCCCTCTCTGTTTTTTCCTTTCTTTTACAGTGTCTTACATTTGTCTTTCTCACTTTAGATTACCATCAGTTCTGTCTATTTGAACATGGAAAAACGAACTCTTCCCCCATCAAGCATAGCTCAGGAGTGTTAAAAACCATGAGAAACATTTCCTTAAATTTTTCACTGCCTTCAGTCATTTCTCTTGGTTCATGTTTTCCTGACCTCTCCTTATTTTTGTCCTCTGCTGATATTTCCTTATTCACAGTTGCTCAGCTATGGTTTTATGCTGGCCGAGTGTAGAATTGTTTTTTGTGTGTTTAGTATTCATCTTTATACTTTCTGTATGACATCCGTCTTTCCTCTGCAACAACATTATTCTCTCTTGTTCTGGTTGTGATTGATTTTAATTTTGACCGACAATAAACACACAAAGGCATTAAAAAAAAAAAAAAACCTGAGGAAAAGAAGCATGAAGAAATCTATATTTATCTACTTTATGACTTTAAAATTACTGTTACTGCTGCTGTTGTCAATGATATATTGTAATAGTCTTAAACAAATATTCTCTTTACTCAAAAAATCCCACCCTAAAGAACTGCTTTCTGTCACTGAAGTCAATTGGTTTTGGTTAAATATCTTTCAGGAGAAACAAGGCTTATTTTCTGATTTGAACTTTGCAGCATTTCTTACACTTCTTGTCTTGCTTCACTGAGTCATGTAACTTGGCTGTGCGCAAGCTGCAATTAAAAAGAACTTTTTTTTTAGCACAGTGTCAAATGAAGATTTTGTCTCAATTAGGCACTCATATAACTTTTTAATGTATTGAAGTGCCTTTGTCATAAGTCTTAACAAAACACTTGTCACAAGACAGCCTGCTGTGCCCTCAAGGCATCAGCTTCACTATGCAACAGATGACTGACCACACTTGGAACAAGTGGCAGAGGCTCATGGAGCGTAATGCATTGTGAGCATGTGTCATTCCTGTAAATATCTTGGAAGCTCTTTGAAGAGCCTCTCTGCCTTCCGTTACTAGAAACTGCTAAAGTGATAATTCACTATCCACTATTACTTCTTGCGTATCTGTACAAAGTTAATTAACAGGAGTATGTGGAATCCAACTGCGCTAGTGTCATTTTGTGATATTCTTAATACAGTATTGAGACTACAAAACAGCTTTGAGACAGTTGGCTACTTAAAGTTACAGAACAGCATCAGAATTTCTGTGGAGAAGAAAGGAAATTACATAGTCGTACAGATAATCAGATGGATAACACAAATGTTTGACAGTAAGATCTGATGATGAATAACTGTATTGTTCATTAAATGTTATTGACAGTGAGGGAACATCTAAAAAATTTGAATGCCTTTTTCTGTTCTATAGCAGTAAATGATATATTTATATGATTTTTCTACCTGTATGTACTATGTGGGAATAAATCTGTACTTTTGAAAAGGAGCTTTATTCCTCCTGAAATAATTTTTTCCATGTCTTTGAAAAGAAAAATAATTTAGCTATTTCATGAACAAATTTCATAGGTAATTACTACATGTGAACCAATTCTTTTCCTCTCCGTTATCTGTTGCTATTAGAATGGTTAATAATTTATAAGTACCATTATGCACTGATATTCTTAGTGCTCTCTATTAACTATGTCAACATAAAACTAGCAAACTAGCAAACTAGTTTTAGAGTCATCTTTATGTGGTGCCTTTAAATTCTGTCAGAAAATTAATTAGTGTGAGAACAACAGCAAATCACCTATTTCAAAGGTATGTTGGACTTGGCAATGCCTGTAACTTCTATGGACTGGATTTACTTGAGAAATATCCTTTTCTTTCCTTTGCTATGTTTTATGTTCTGTCTAAGGGCTAAATAAATCAAAGAGAAGGATAAGGAATTCACTGTTGCCCTGCTATTGACACTGTGCCAAGATGGGCGGATGGTAAAGCTTCGGATTTTTCATCATCCTACTCAAATTTTGAATCTCCTTCTGCCGCCAACAGCAAATCCTGTCCTCTGCAGACATTCTAAACCATGTGTGATTTAGTGACCAGCCAGTGAAGGACAGGGAAGAGTTTTAGTCCACTTGTCTGACTGCTGATGATTTAAAGAGAGGATAACTAGATTTTTCCGATGCTAAAGCATGAGTAAGATATGAACAATATTGTTTCTGAAGTGGTATATTTTTGTTTTAACCACAGTCTAAGTTAGTCTACGCAGAACTGTAGAGCTCTCCTGTGCTAAAATAATCATATCACAGCATTTGACCAGACACTGTGCAGCAACTTATTTCTAGACATTCAAAGATGTGATAGAATGTGCATTGATTTAACTTGCAATTGTCTGGTATAGAAATGTCACAGTACAATAGTCCTGATTTAATGTACTTGTACTGTACAGACAGAATACTCCAGTCTCTGATACAGATAGAATAATTTCATTCCATGCCCAGGAGTGCATGACTCATTGGTCTTAGCCAGTTCTTTTGCATCAATTGGTGTGCTTGTTTAAAGTGAATAGTGCAATTGAGAGGGTGCTCTGTTAACAGAAATCCCACTGCTTTTCCTTTATGTCTCATCTTTGCTGGGGCAAAAATATCTGACCTGACAGAGAAGGAAATGTATGGTTAAACTGTTTGGTATTGTACACTGCACAGAACCAGATGCATCCCTCTGGTCATGACACTGAGAAATGCAGTTTGAGGGGAAAAAAGATGCTTTGTCTGAAATACAATTACTTTGTATGCTTTTATATTTCCTAAACTGTCATTCATAATGAATATAAATGCTACCATACACTTGTATTCTTTAGAAACAGAAAAAGAAGCCAGCACCTGCCTGTTTTACATGGAATAGATACTAGCTTACATTAATCCTGCTACACCCGTGTAGAGCCACTTATGCAATGATTTCAGCTGAAGTCTTTTATTGTATTTGTGAAGAAATGCCTGCTGTGTAACCACCCAGGGAAAACAAAGAATAGAAGAGTGACTCTCTCATTTCCCATTTAGAAAGTCCAAAGAATAAATAAAAGAAAAGCTTGTGTTTCTCTGCATGTGCATCTTTGATAATTTAGAATTATTTTAAATGAGCAAAAGGGCAATCCAGGATATGTCTGACAGTCTTCCTGGTCAGCAGTCTTCTTTGCTCCTGCGCGTTCTTTCCTCATTTGCTGTCAAGATAGTATTGGAGGAGTAGCCACATTTCTCTTTACAGTAAATATCAGAAGGATGCTGGATTGCTGACAATCTGGTTACTAATCAGTAAAGTAAAAGATAGAAAGAATTTAATGAATACCTCATATTATTTTGAGTTAAAACATTTAGTGTCACTTGTATAACTCTTGCTTTCTTCTGGATGTAAGTTGTTAGTGATCAGGTTATCAGTATTTTAAACTTGATTTGAAGTTTTGCAAAATAAATTACATGAAAGATTATTTCTGTCTCACCCACACTAACAATGGACAACAATCTTTTCCCTTTCCCATAAATTGTATTGAAAATTATTTATAATAACTTGTTATGTTTCCAGCCAGATCAGATCTCCTTCTACGTACTCAGTCCCTTGATACAGTTTATTCACATAATACTGCTCATGTTTAGTGTAACAACAATGGTGATTAACAGTCATCAACATTTTCTTACCAAATAATCACGAAATCAAGGTTAGAATATTGGTCTAGATATACTGGTCAGCCTAGGGTAGGAAAGACTGGGGGACTCCACAGTACTGCCTGCAGACTGGCAATGGATAAGATGAAGACAAGCTCTCCACATGGATAGAGGATGGAAGAAAACGGACCAATATTAAAAACAAAAACAAAACAAAAACAAAAAAAAACAAACAAAATAAAAGATTCAGACTGAATGTAGGGAAAAAAATTCCACCATTAATACTATTGAGCACCTGGTAACCTGGCCTGACTCACAATCAGTGAGAAGGAAGATGGACAGAAACCTCCTGAGGAGCCTTTCCTGGCTAGGTTACATCGCTGGGCTGAAGCCAGTGGCATGAGGTTCAACAAGACCAAGAGCTGGGCCTGCACTTTGGCCTCAACAATCCCAGGCAACACTACAGGCCTGGGGCAGAGTGACTGGAAGACTGTGTAGAAGAAATGGGCCTGGGCGTATCGGTCAGTGCTCAGCAGAACATGATTATATCACCCTTCCACGAACTTGCGATGGTAAACGTTATGTGCTCACCATGGTGGAGGCAACCACTGGGTGGCTTGAAACACACACAGTACCCCATGCTACCGCCCAAAACACCATCTTAGGCTTAAAGAAGCAAATCCTGTGGCGACATGGAAACCCAGAAAGAACTGAGTTCAATAATGTGACTCATTTCAAAATTTGACTTGTGGATTTGGGCCAAAGAACACGGCATTGAGTGGATCTATCATATATCCCTTACCATGCAATAGCTGCTGGTAAGATCGAGCGCTACAACGTGTTGTTAAAAGACACACTGAAAGTAGTGGGTGGTGGAATATTTATGCAATGGGAGAAGCATTTCTCAGAAGCCACCTGGTTG
>VXAB01003847.1:377798-571340 GCA_013399175.1 Odontophorus gujanensis | reverse complement strand
AAGATCTCTGGCTCTACACCACCAACCTCATGTTTCAAAGCATCATGACTTAAGTCCAAAGGTGGACTGGATCATTCAGCAGGCTGCTTTGCTTTTCCATTGAAAAGTGCTTTCTGCTGAGTATTTAGGCTAACACGTCATTTGTACCTGGATATGCCATTCTGATTTGCTGCAACTAGGTTGTATTTTCACTGCTGTTAGTATTCCTATTCTGTTGTCTTTATTCTGCTTTTGCTTATATTTGTGATTTTTTTTAATGCCTTTCTAATGGGAAAGATTTTGAACTATTCAGTGATCTTGAGTAAGACACTGGAAATGCTATCACTGACCTCGTGAAGAACAAGAATTCGTGTTTGTTTTTCTTTGTTGTTGTTCCCATGCATTGTATCTCTTTACTCTTTTTATCTTTGTATTTATCTTTTTTGCAGTTAAATTTCTTGGACACTTTGCACTACCATTTTCCGAATTTAAGCGTTCTGTAGGCTCATGATTCATGCAGCTGAGCATAAGTATTCCAGCTGTGGTCGTCTACTTTACCATAGGTGAAATTGCTGTCCCCTGTAGATGATTTGTTAGTCTGATTGAATCAAGTGCCTTTGGATGTTAGCCTACAGTTTTGCTTTAAGGGGTGCAGATTCTGCATGTTCTGACCATAACCAAAAATTATTACTGAAATGATACACAAATGTTAACCACTCTTGAAATGGAAATGCAATGATTCCTGAGGAAAATGTTAAATAATTTGTTTGCATGGGTAACCGCTAGACTTTCAGTGGAAGACTGAATGATTACTGCATATCTCTGTGACTTGCTGTGTGTTATGTGAGTAACATGTTAGCCTCAGTATGAATTGAATATATGATTTGGTCAAAACCCTTACTTGAGGGGAAAAAAAATCTTCATTTATCAGAAGGAAAAAAGAGTTTTAGGCTATAGGGTGAGTTTTTCATTTTCATTGAATGTGACTTTCTTTGGTGTGGGTTCCCGTTTGCAATACTGATGTTTTAGGGAATGTTTACAGGGGGCTGACATGAAGCAAAACAACGGTAGAAAATAAAAGCTTCAGGTTTAAGGATTGCCCATTTAAAAATGAATAATATTCCTTAATCAATTCACAGGTAAAGACTGAAGTTATTCAGCTTGCTTATGGGTTTAGCAACTAGTTGTATCCACACTGAGGAGTTTTGGAAAATGCAGTTAAACACAATTGTTATTGGAAAAATTGGTTTGTATTATGGGATTAATAATGCATGCCTTCAAAAGACTTGTGAGACGATAAAAGAACTCAGTATTGACCTAAGTCTTTGGTCAAGCTGAGGTAACAAGATTTTCTTTAAAGATTTCTTTGTATTCATGTATAGTTTGATTGCAGATATTTGAAAATCTTATTCTTTCAACCTCTATTTAAATCCAGGTTGATATTTATTTTGCAGAATTCATTTACCTGAGGCAAACAAGATTGCAAAGTTATGTAAATAATTAATGGTCTTCTATTATATCACCGTTACCTATTACTCTAGCAGGTAGATAAATAAGTTACTAGTGCCTGAGCCTGTAAAAGTCTTTGATACAGGTTATTTTTTGAGTTACAGAAAGTTTTATATTGGTCACAATGGTCAGATGCATTTATGTTTGTAGATAGGAGAGAATTTTTTTAGGTTGTATATGCAGAGATGGATTCTACCATGTTCACCTGAGAGTCTCTGAGTAGTAGCTGAGACAAAGGGCAACAGAACTTGTAGGCCTTTCGGGCTGAAATATCTTCTCAGCCAGTTTAGGAGAGACCATAGTTCTTGAGTCCATGAATCTGTCCAGGTCAGCATGTGGTAAAACCCAAACTTCAGATTAAAGTAAGCTGTGTCAGGTTAAAAAAAATCTGAAAGATTTTTCAACATCATTTGAATAAATATTTTAGGGAGCAGAAAACTTGCGTGAAAAGTTGAGTGAAACTCCTCAGATTAGGACAAGTCCAACTTTAGAAAACTCCCAAATACTTCTGCCTGAAGAAGAAATAACAGGTTTGTTGTTATTTGACTGCAGTGTGTGCAAATGAAAATGAATATGTTAACTGGTAAACATGCTTTCATTGAAACATGTAGGCATCCTTAACTTTACTTTTTCATATTCTTTCTGTGCCTTGTAGCATTTTCTCTGTTTTCTCTTAAGGAGGGTTTGAGTTTGAGCTGTCATGTCAGAAGCTCTCATAACTAGAAAGCAAAGGGTTCAGGTGACAGAAGAGAGGGATCCTTTGCTTTCTCTCTCAGAAATAAAAACAAAAAAACAAACAACCCAACTGTGGCTTAACATTATCCTATTTTTAAGAACCTTCTTCTTGTAGTTCATCAAAAGTAATTGATGGTTAACATTCTTTAAAAAGAATCACCTGTCCTGATTTGTTTTTAACTGGAAATATGAACAACTTGTAATTCTTTTTTTTTGTTGTTTTTTAGTACTCTGTCGTATAACCATATTTCAGTGATTAAATTTGCTCTTTTCCTGTAATAACTTTACAGGGAAAGATGTGCTCCAGTCCTGGTCAATTAAAGTGGTTGCATATTTAGAAAGGCATACAAACTGATAGCTTTTGTATCACTCCATATCAAGAACCAAAAATTATTAATTGTACATACATTTCCATAAACTGTACGGGAAGTATATTACAACTGTTATTCATCATGTTAATGAGTTATAACAGTGCCTGATTCATGAGATGTTCATATTCAGGTTAAGAATTGTGCTGTGGGGGTTGTGCTGTCTCTTAGAGTAAGTAGTAGCTTAGCAGTAGCTGTAGAGTAAGTACAGATCAGAACTCTGCACCTGGGCTTGTTAGTCCTGAGGAATGGCAGCAAATTCCAAAGAGCAGTCATTGCAGCTTCTTTAATCTGACAATTAGGAATGAACGAGTGTGGGATAATAATCATTTTCTTTTTTTTTTTAATTGCTGTGTGCATCTGATGATATAGAATAAAGACTCTACCTACATTAAATAGACCCATTTAAAAATACTTGTCAAACCAACCTGTTAGCAGTGTATTCACAGTAGAAAAGATGTTGCTGTTAAAATGTATTTCTACTAACCAAGGATCAAGTACTCTCTAGTTTAAAGAATTACTTTATTTCAATCTATTAAGCCTGAGAATGTAACATTATTAATATAAATAAATATTTAAGTATGGTGTTTTGTTAATCTGTTCCAGTTTGATTGGAGCTATTTCACAGGAGGTAGGCAGCTCTGTTGCTGTATGTCTTAATGTCATAGTGAGAATCATCAAGTCTGGTGCTGAGAGGCAGGGAATTCTAGACATATGTTTGTTCAACAGACTGCATACATCTCTTCTTTTAAGACCTATGGGATAGCAGTGCTGGGGAAGAACGCAGAATAAAACCTTCTTTTGGTCAGTGAGACATTTGTGTGTAATAACTGGGTCTTCCTGTTGTAACAGCTGAAGTCAGCTCAGATTCTTGCAATGTCAAGGCTATGGTTGGAATTTTTGTGGTCTCATACATTATCATTTTGTGGAATTATACTCTCTTATTCCTCAGGACAGAGGCCAGACTGCCTACAGAACCCATTCCAAGATACATACATTGAGTCAAACATTCCCTTGACAACTACAACATTCTTGTATAAGCATCGTTTGTCTGCTAGCAGATGAAAGCTATGTGGGCAAACTGCTTTGACATCATGAATAGTCATTATATATGCTCACTGGTAATTGGTCTGTTTATAGCAAAATAACTCTTTCAATGTGCAGTGTCTTTAATGATCTTGATTTTGGCATTGTGGTTAGGCCATCATCTTGAAAACTTTTCATACACACATGCACATGATTACTTTCCCTCCATCTAAAAATACTGGGAAGAATGAGGACCTCTAGCCAGATTTTGACTGTAATGGGCAATGCCATTTTCTAAAAGTTGTTTTTTCCTTATCTGCTTAGTTTAAGCAGTGAAGTTTTTGCTTACTGAGATATTCATACTTGCATCAGAAGTTCCTTAATGTGTTAGTATGTCTGTGTTAAACAGATACTCCTTAAAATAATTATTCTGTTAACTTGTTCACTTTAGTTGTATTTGTGTATGATTTGAAGAAAGTTCCATGAAGTAACAGCAACTGTTTAGCCTAGCATTGAAGTGCTATGGAGAAAAAGGTTGTTTTCCCTAATTCCACATGAGAGAAGAAACCTAAGCAACCTTAATAACGTTTGTGTCCTTTTCCTTTCTGGGCATGGACTGGTGCAGTCTTCATCTTTTCCTTCTCCATTATTGATCAGTTCTTAAAGATATGTGTGGGAGGTAAGTAAACCAAATACATTTTTGTGTAGGTGGCACAGATTTCTAGTACACCATTTCCTAGATGCTATTCTGCTTTTATTTTACTGGAAAATAATTTGATATCTATGTTTATATCATAGATATAATCAAATGATGAAGAACTGACAATTCACATGCATTTGTATTTCAATTCCACGAATAATTGTTTTACAAATGTTTGTGTTGGTAGAAATCATATAGGAGGCATGCATGTGCAAGTTGCATTAAATTTTTTAGTAAGTAAATGATTTTCTTAGCAAGACATCTATTTCACACTATCAGCTGCATTCTCTTTGCACAGATAAATATGTCTCTGGGCTTGTTGTTATCTGAAACAGTTCAGAGATGTGTTTTCATGGTTTGAAGGTGGTTGCTGTTGGTGAGGATGTTGGTCGCATCACACCTTGTTGATAAGACTGCAATAAAAGTCGTATACATAAAAGAAATGACAACGCATTTTATGTTAAAAGATCCCAAAGAAGTCTTCATAACTTGCAGTGTGTTAATAATAAGAAATTGCCATTGAATCAGGCATTTTGGTGCAGATGTGAAAGCGGGAGCAAATCTAAATTTGCACAAATGTCTACTTGGTTTTGTTATATTTTGCTTTTTGTAACAGACTTCATGTGCAATTCTAAGTGCGAAAATAAGCCCTCAGAATTCTCTGTTTCATGATTTATTGCAATGTATTATTAGTATTTTTTCTACTAGCACATGAAGCCTACTTTTTATAAATTCAGGCAAATCTTTTTACTTGGCTTACTGAAAGAAAATGTATACATTTATGTACACTCCATATGCATACACACAGAAGTGGCTAGAGGTTCCCATGTGAACATGAGAAGCCTTGGGAAGATGGCAGTGTTGAATTACATTTCAATGGAAAGTCCTTATCCAAAATAACATTTTGTCTCAAGAAGTAATGTACGTTATTTGGGGAAAAACTATTGCTCGTCTGCTCTGCAAATGTTGAACACTAAATCCAGGGTGCTAGACTCTGAGCTACTGTAAATCAGTGTTATTTTATTGACACGAGACTTTTTGTTCTTATTTGTATTTTTTGGGATCCATTATCCTCTCCATTATGGAAGTCCCCAGAGTATCCCAGTTTAGGAAACTGCTTTCATAGCCACAGAGAGGACAACCTATTCAGAATTTGTTGTGCTCATGCTACTTTCAGAGTGCTCATTTTGAGAGTGTACACTGTGTGACTGCCATTCAGTATTCAGCTGAGTTGCTGGTAATTCTGATCACATCTTCACATCGTAGTGTGTAGTGACAGTTTTGCCTTAAGGGATTGTTTCTTACCAAGTTGCTTTTACAGCTCTGTCTGTCCATCTGCTTGTGAGCAGTTGCTTTTAACAGGTGCTTTGGAATGCTCTCAATATAAAAACATATTTTCAGGCTTTTTTTGAAGTTGAGTTCTGCTCAGTGTGATTCTACATGTTTAAGACTGGCACATGAGAGGGAAATATGCACCAAGGGAACTGATTCCATTTTGAAGACAACCAGACAGCCTTTGACAGCATTTTTAATGTAACTTGGTGTGGAATGGAGTTTGAGAACAAAACATGGCAGTATAACTAAGATGTTGCACTGAAGTATTGAGGATGAGCAGCCAGAGTTGGAGACTGAAAATGGGTTTAGTGCATATTGCTGCATTATGTGACTTAAATAGCTGTTTAACTGTCTGTGTAAACCAAATGTTTATAGTCAATTTTCAGTCTTAGAAGCTGGAATTTGACTTGTATTTGCTTCCTCTCAATTTATCATGATTCAGAGGTGATCTTCAGCAGGAGTGATAATCATGGAGTTGTAGTAGCAGGCAAGTTGCTTCAAGGCTGGCACTGCTCCTGTGCTGTCGTGTTGGGTAGGAAATGGGTCTTCTCATCACTTTTGCCACAGTCTTCCTGTATGCAATTAGGCTAGCCTTTGGTGTCTGTCTGTGAAATGGGAACAAGGCTTGTATCATAGATTTAGAACTCAATTCTGACTGGATGTGTGTAAGACTCACCTACTTTGTAAAGGCTTTGGCTTGCGCCCTGCTTGTGGGGCACGCTCAGCCTGCGGCATTGCTTCAGCAGGCTGTGTTGAAATCTTTGCCTGATGGTTTCTGTAAGGAACATCATTTGCCTACAGAGGAATTCTTAAGGTATATATCACAGAGGCTGTGGGCCTTTACAGCCTTGTGTAACCTTCTGTAATAAAGATACAGTTGTTGCAGTTGACCTCTTAGGAAAAGTGGATCCTTGTGCTTTTATTCAGAGACCTGAACAGAACGTGTAACAGAACAGGCACTGTTTGTGCTGTGGGACCTCTTCCTTGCTCTGACTGATGTAGAGGAGCAGGTAGGGAAAGAAAAATTGGCTCTGCATATCCAGAATCCAATTTTGTCATTTAAAGAACCTTTTTGATCTCAACTTTGTACAGCTAATGTTGCAGAGAGTTATTTAGGGAGTTGATAAAAGCACTTGGGAAAGATAGGGCTCACTATTGTACTAAAACAGTGTTGCGATGCCAAGACTGTATATTTATACTTGATTGTTGCGAGGCTAGAAATGTCCATAGAACTCTGCCTAAGTTGATGTTACGCTAAGTAAAGGAAAATATATGCAGTCATTTTCTAGGTTGCCTTAAAAAATGCTTTTAGCTTAACTCAGCCACCCTAATAGAAAGACAGGGAGTAAAGCTGCAGTAAAATTACCTGTATGGTGGAGGCCAAGTTTGTTAGGTGCATGATGGAAAAGCTACTACTTCTTTTCCCCCTCCAGTATGTTTTCTAATGTGTTTTGCAGAGTCTCATGGTAATTCTTCAGTGCTGGCTGAAAACATCTGTTCTACCATTGTGCATTTGTCAGTCAATTTTTAGCAGTTGTAGAAGCATCAACATTGCCCTGAAGTCTGTGCAGAGTCACAGAGCAGGGCAAACTTTCACTAAACCTTACAGGTTAATGGGGATTTGCAAACTTGTTGCTTATTGCACCTCAGAGTTCCTCTTCTTCCTAAGGGCTAAATCACTCATTTCCCCAAAAGCAAGTAAGGAGGATGCTTTCTCTCCCTGAATGAAAACTCTGTCAATTTGTAAATAAGGCAGTATAAGGATATCTTTTAAAAAGGCATTATCTAGGGGAGATTGCAGCTAGTGCATTGTAAACTTTTATCCTAGAAAAATTGAACTTTTGGGCAAATCAAATCGAACAAGTTGAAAGGATGTATAGACTTCCAGACCATCTGCTGTCTGAAATGGGATTTCAACGCAGTACCTGCTTAACGTGCTTAAAAAATGTGCTTATTTTTCCCCATTTCAGGAGCATTGTGGTGCTTTTGACACCTGTGACACAAACTGATAGTGGTCTCCACTTAGAGCAGAACTGAATGTACTGGTGGACATGTGCAGATATTTTCCTATATGCACGCTTGCATCTACACTTAATTCTCTAGTAAACTAATCTTGTTTTTTCACCTTTTCTAGTTCACACAAAGGGGGACTTTATCCCTAATATAAATTGTAGTCTACAAATTTTATAGTGTATTCTTGTAAAAATCTTTATATCTTAAAGGTTTAGCTGATATAAGTACATTCTGGTCCTTCTCGCTTTCTTTGCTGTGTCTTACCAGCGCTTTGTTCCTGTCTAGGTAAAGGCTGAGATGAGAGAGAACCTGTTACATTACTTGATTGTTTCCTTAAGTGAGAGGAATCTTCAGCTGCTTCTTCCAAACCTTAGCATTTTTGTGGTGTCTGAGCAAAGCACAGTAATTACTACACACAAGGAAACCTGTTATCTGTTCTTAAATATTTTGAGATACTAAAAGAAGCAAAGCATCTTAAAAAATACTATAAGAAAAAGAGCATGATATTTTTCTGGGAATGGACAAGTTTATTAAGAGCTTTCCTTTTTTTATGTGATTGGTTTTTTTTTTGTTTTAATTCTGCCTGAAATAAAAGCTTTATTCTTAAGGCCAAATAGCAGTATGCTTTTTAACTCCTTAGCTTTCAACAATAGTGTATAATATTTTGATTCACCATTGTGTTAAAACTGCAAATATTTTTCTCTCTCCTCTGTCAAAATGATTTATTGGTGTTGACACTGTATGATTGTTCATCAGTAGAAATCAGAAGCTTGGGTTTAGCTCCTTCTTGCAGATTGCATACAAATGATATTAGTTGCTCTAATGCAGAATATAACCTAATTATTTTATACATCGTGAATGGTGATAATTTCTACAAGTGCTAGCTGCTTAGTATTTAGTTGTTGATGCATTTTTTTTCTCCTTGTTGTATTCTACAAAAGAGAACACATTTAAAAAACAGTATTATGCATGCAGGTATTGCTGCTTACACTGTTAAAATATGTGAAAACAACACAGTCACATTACCTATATTTTTATGAACTAGTGAAAAGTTTTTTTTTTTTTAGGGCTTTAACAATGTGTTTTTAATAATTAGCAGCAAACTTTACCTATAACTTTACTTACTGTAATAATTGCTTTACTTACACCATTTTGTAGGATAAGTCTAGAAAAAATTATTTATTTGTTTAANATGCAAGAGGACATGCATGGAGACGTGCATGTACATTGTATAGAATTGGCCAGGAGAAGTATTGGATTGGACTCCTGTTTGATTGCACACAACTTGAGGCAGGCTTTCTATCTGCAGGGTTACAGATTGAAATGTGAATNTTTTTTTTTTTTAGGGCTTTAACAATGTGTTTTTAATAATTAGCAGCAAACTTTACCTATAACTTTACTTACTGTAATAATTGCTTTACTTACACCATTTTGNTACTAAGGAATTGAGTCTGATTAATAGTCTGCAGAATCTGCAGCCTAAGGAAACCACTGCTAGCCTGACTGCACATGGTTTTCCTATGAGCTGTGTTTAGTGCAGAAGACCAACGTGCCAAAGAGTAGATAGGTTTGAAGTGTGGTGGCAGGCCTGTACTGGGAGTTATACTTTATCATACCTGAGGTTTGAAGGAAGATGTCTGATTTCAGAACTGTCAATGCTTAATTAATTCACGCACATACACACTTAAGGTTTANTATTTATTTGTTTAAGTAAATCTAACCTGCAATTTTTTAAAATGCCAGCAACTCACCAGTAATGAGTGAGTTAATTTTTATTACATAAAACATATGCATTTTCTGAATGGCTTACTAGCTAACATTTAGGAATAGTTATACATTTTCCTCCAAAGTTTTCATTAACTTTATTCTAGATCAAGCAAAAATCTTCCTTTTTGATGTATTCCTGCATTTCAGTTACATTAATAGGTGCTTTTTGTGTGTCTGTATTTGAAGTTCCATATCAAGGCAACTCCACGTACTTCCATGCTGACCTCCAGACAGGGGCAGTTCTAACTGCAGAATAAAGAGAATTTCAGTCCAGAAGTCATTCCTTTTACATGAAGTGTCTGAAGTTAGCCAATGACTNAAAAAAAAGAGAGAAAAGAAAAACTAACAGAAAAAATAACACTTCTTTGCTGTTTGATTTTGATTGTCATGTCAGGTTTAGAAACCTAGTCGTTCTAATGCAGATTCTACTTCCTATGCTTTTTAACCTATTAGTTCTTGTTAGGTACGACTTCAAGTTTTTTATACTGAGTTTTATGTAACATCTCAGTAATAAAAGCAGGGTTATGTAGTTCATTTGAACTGTGTGTCCTTGTGTTTTGTTGCTCACACCTTATTAGTCTTCTGCAAAATGTTCCACTTTTCTTTAGTTTTGGCAAGCTGCTCAGAACACCATTTCCTTCTTTTCATTCTGGTGAGATCCAATTGTTCTTTGCTTATACTACAGTAGCCTTTCCCAGAATTTAGCCCAGAGTTTTTATACACTGGGGAGTTTCCAGTGTGTTTAGATTACAAAATGATTTCCTAGTGTGACTTTGACAGAACCATGCTTTCAGATAATGCCGTCAGACTAAACTTTGGTGTTGTTTTTCTGTGTTACTTTACAGTGTTTTGCTATACAGAAATTATTTGTACAAATAGTTTTGTCTTTTGAAAGTGATATTTTTGAAGTAATCCTCCCAAGCAGAATCATCCCAAAACTTTTTTTTCTCTACTTCTCTTGTTAGGTGTGTGTAGATCAATTGGTGTAAGCAACTTTCTTATCAGTCATCTTGAGCAACTACAGGAAGACTGTGTGGTTACTCCACATGTTAATCAGGTGAGTGGAGAAATAGAAATAGATTCAAATATCTGGTTTTGGTTTGGGGTTAATAACCCATTCCTCCCCATCCTGGTACCTGGAAGACTAAACATAACTTGCCTTACTCCTGCAATTTCCTCTCTTTCAGTTTTATACATACATTGGAAGCCACTCAGGAAGGTGATTTAAACTGGGGGAAAAGAATTCTTCATCTTCTTCATCCTTTCGTTTCCCCGTGTTCTCCCAGACTACTTGTCTGTGACTGGTTTTAAGGCCCAAACTAATGGTCAGTGCATCAGTTTATAATAAAACAGTTTAGGAAAAAAAAAATCAGGTAGCACTAAATATTTAGTGTCTCCAGAGTAAACAAGGTTTTGGAGATCCTGTGCTCAAACACTAAATATAATTCCTCTAAGCAGCACTGACAGCCTTAGGTGATTCTGTATCCATGGAAGCATGCCGGTCCATTTAATCTCCCTTTATTGAGGAGATGCACTGAATTGTCACCTACTTAGCAGGGGAATTCCAGGACGCTGACAGCTGCTCCAATTCCTACCTCCTGCTGGTGAAAGTGTGCTTCCTCTAACATAGAACTGGGAACTGGAATGGCTGAGGTGCAGACACATGCTTTTTCCTTTTTGACAGGTGTTGAGGATTTTTGACAGGTTTTTGTCATGTAAAGTTAGAAGCAGGCACAAAAAGATTGCTCAGTGTGGGACAGAACTTAACGACTCTATTTTTTGTTGACGTGATAGTGGAAAGGCTACTAAGGGACAATTGTGAGTAATATAAAACATATTTAAAAAGAAGGAAAATCTTCAAGTTCAGTTATTCAAAATAAACCAGTGAAACATGTCTTAATATAGGCAGATTGTGACTGTTTAAGAATGGATAAGTTTGCCACGGTTCGGTTGTGTCATCTTTTTCCAAATATACCTCTTCAAAGCCTTACTCTGGACTTTGGCAGAAGTTGTTACTGTTCGTTAAATAAGAGTAGCTTTTCAGTGTCCCACTAAGTCACTACGAATTAAAACATATAATTATTGAGTTGTTTTGCAAATTTCCTCTTACCCACCACATCAGTGTTACAAATTTCATTGTGCTGGAAGTGCTAACAGAGAAAGTTGCTTCTTGATGTATTTTTTGTTTTGTGGCTGAAAGAGTAGCCAAAAGTTGAAACAGTAGCAGTTCAGAAAGATCAGTGTTGAGAGTGTGTGCGTGTCTGTGCCCATGCCTATCCCATTCCTCCCTCTACATTCAGTCATTTCTTTAAGGTGGTGCGCAGCACTTCCAAATTACAAATGTCTGTGCTGCTGCAAACTGCTCCACTTCTAATGCTTTCATTGTAGCATTAATTGTCAATTGTCAGGGTTATGGGAATCTTCAAAAGAATATTTACACTGTTCCTTGCTCAGTGTTGGAATTCAGTTGCTGAATCTGATGAGGAGATTACTGAGGCGCTATAAAAGTAACTAATTAATGCCTGTAGGGGAACTGTTGAATCACAGCCTGAGCCACTGATTGATCACCTGAGGTGAGCATTGGGTCAGCCATGGGGGCACAGGTGAAGGCAGTAATACCTGTGTGATTGGAGGGGGTGGAGCCTGGCTCCACCTCTCCCCAAGCCCCATTTAAGGGCTGGCTACCACCAGAGAAGGATCTCTTTCTGGAGATCCCTCCCGTGTGGAGTACCCAGCGAGCCTTCTCTATCTAAGGTGAGCCATTTTCCTCTTGTATCATCCATCTGTATATTGCCTGTATAGATCCATCTAAATATACCATCTCTTACTATTCTTTGAAAGAGTCATTTCTAAGATCTCTGGCTCTACAATGCCTAAATTCAAATTGAAAATGGAAGTGCTACAGTTAATTCTAATTTTATTGCCCAGTATTTGTGATACCAAAGATCTTTGCTGTATGTATGCATAAGATAGCCTACTCTTTCAGTAAACTTATTTCTAAATACAAAACATTTGCAAGTAGTGATGATGTTGAAATTCTAAATATTTAAGACACAAAGGAAAATCACTTCCTATTAGCTGTTTGAAATTATCATAAAGAATTTAGTATGTTCATGTAATTCCAACAGTTCTTATGATATTAAAACTGAATGTTATTTTTATGTGAAGTGGGAGAAGTATGAAGGCAGGAGAAATGAAGGTCTTTGTTTGACTTCAGCAGTCTTTATGCACCAGGTGGTAACTTATACCAGTCAAGTTGTAAGCAGTGCTGCTTCTTGATTCCTGAAAAAAAAAAAAAGTAGTATCATGACGTTCTTTACCAAAGTAGGCAAGACCTGCCTTCTAAAGAATAAATTATTTTGGATACAGTAGTGAGCAATGAGCTTTTAAAATTGCAGCTTACTACTAAAAGTACTGTCAAATGTTCTATGTAAAGCTCATGGTAAGTATTTCATTCTAACATCATGTAGAATGAAACATAACTTAGAAGCTACAGATTTGTATTCCAGAATTTGTAGTTGACTTGGCCATGCTAAGTTTGTATTTAGGCTCAAGGAAAATGCTTTCTCTCTAAAGGCTCTTGTGCCTTCAAAGATATGTAATTAATGTGTGTATCTAATGTAATAAATACACAGAAACAAAACTTACCCTCTCCAAATTCCATGTAAGGATGCTCATCAGTATTTTTATTTTTTATTTTTATGGAAGTTCAAATAGCTGTGGAATGACCTCAGATCTAAATATTGTTGTTAATGTCACTGTTGATATTAAACCATAGTTTGTAAATTTGTACAAAGTGGAAATATATTTTAGGCTTTGATTCTATGATTTTCAGGCATTTGAATATAAACCAACTTGAACTGTTCCTTTATGAAGAAAACTCATTTCTGGGCTGAAATTTCACTTTTTTTTAAAGGAAAAATAAATCTATGTAAATACATGCATTCCACTTGAGAAATTGGCTGAAATCCAGATGTAGGAGAAGACCTATATGAGAAGATCTACAGCAAGGTGGAATGAGTAAGGGTTGTGTTTTGTCACGTGGACCCTATTGAGGGTCTAGGTCCCTGCATCAGGGTTGCTGTTAGGCTTAAAATTTCTCCCATTCCAGTATGACTGTCATAAAAAATCTGTGCTATTTTGCAGTGCCTCAGTGGCTGACCAGATTGCAGCTCTGGAGAGTTCAGTAATGTGAACTGCAAACTCTTCTATTAGATATGACGGATTATACCCAAATCACTCAGAGTAGAGTGCCAGAATAGATCAAGTTCTTTCTCTACAGCCACCTTATGGGCAGCCCTTGCCTGAGGACCTTAGTGACTGAAATAGCAAGGGTGGGGCAGGCCAGGAAGTAGGAATTATTATTTTGAGGGGAAGCACATGCTGGCCCCCCACCCTATGCCTCCTCTGGCTCAGGGTGCTCTTGCCTTGCATTCAGATACTTGTAGAATATTCCAGAAGGGTTTCAAAAAAAAAAAAAAGTAAAAAAAAAAAACAACAACAGAAGTAATTATTTCATTTTATGCACTTGATTATTTTAGTCACATTTTTAAGAAGAAAAATACATGCTTCTGTCAGTACACAACTGAGTGTGGCAAAATTCAGTTCATGAAATGTGATGAAATGTGGAAGTCTCTTCAGCAAAAGGCACAAAGTAAAATGTTTCCTTGCAGGAGGTGGTTGTTGCTGTACAGTGTACTTGAGAGACAGATCTCAACATACTGTCATTGTTTTATGTCTTATGGTGCAGCCTAGAACTGTGCTGCTTTGAGCCCATATTAGACAAGTGACTGGATTTTGCCTGCATGTGTGTTATTAATAAATGCTGAGCAACTCACCTGACACTGTAGTGATGCTTCAGGCTTTTCAGCATTTAGTCATCAAAAAAATATATTTATTCAGCATTTTCAAGGCTGCACTATTTGTTACATTTAGTGCAAAGAACCTCTCAAAAAATGTTTATTACTTTTTAAATAACTGAGTAATACACTCTCCACACAGTACATAACATGATTTCTAATAGATCTCGATAGTCATGGCGTGTTAATGGATTTGAAATCACTGTATATCAGCATTTAATTATCAGCGTAAAATGATACTTACCTGCGAGAGTTCCTGGTGTTCTCTAAGATGCTTTGTCTTACAGTTCAGTCACATAAGGAACAAGTAGATAAGACTTGCTTGGGTTTTGTTAATCAGTATTTTGAAAGGAACTGCTTGCTCATTCTTTTTTTCCCCTCAGTTTTGCGTAATAAACAATGAGAATGTTTTCTAGTCAGCTCAGCTGCAAACAAGTGAATAACTGTATGACCTAAACACCAGTCTTTTAAGTATAAACATGAAATACAAAGGCTACTAGAAGGTCAAGAAACATCAAAGGTTGAAGACATGGATGTGTCTGCTGCTTGAACCTTGTTCCTGAGTCCACCTAGTAATTTAGATCATAGCAGCATTGGGCTGAGTCAGCCCAGCCTTCCAGGGGCATGGTTTTTTCTTAGTGCATATTGAATGACTGCCAGCCTATTGTCCTGCCTATTGTTGTCTGAAAAGACAACATGTACTAAAGATGAGAAACAGGATATGTTCATTTGTCCCATTTATGGCAGAAGAAATTTTCCAGATTCCATGTGTTGAGGTAATTGTTCAGCAGAGCACTTTTCTTCCAAATGCGCAAGAATTAGATCACTGGAACTGTGGTGACAGCTGCTGAGCTGAAGCCACATCACATGATTATGTATTTTATTATTTAAAAGAAAATGACGCCCATTTTCATCTGAGTGCATTTCTTACAATGTATAAAGCCTGAAACATTTTTAAAGTAAAAAGAGTAAGGGACTATTACAGAGGTTTTGTTTTGGCTTTTATTCAACACCAGAAGTGACTTGAGATTCTTACTTTCCAGTAACTTTTGTTTCCAGTAGCTGCCCTTGTAGCTTGTTACTCCTCTTAACTGGATATTGGCAATTTGTGATCTTCCTTCCTACCAAGGGTCTCCTGCACACAGTTCATTCTGCAGCATGACTCCTTCCTCCATATGTTGTTGGTGACACCGCTCATGAAATACAGGACTTTCCCTGTGTAGTCTATGCCAACACACTGCTTCAGAGGTCAGACCCTCATCCTAGACAAATTCTTCTGGTTTGTATCTTGTGAATGCAGTCCATGCCCCACCTCCTCCCCTTGCCTGTGCAGTTCAAAAAAGATCATTAGTCAAGAAGTAATTAAGGCAGTCTTTTTTGGAGAAGAGAAGGTAGTATCAAATCACCCATAAAAATGTCCTGATGCTGACTCCCAATGTGCATTCGTATATATTTCTCAAACACTGAGCAGGAATACAAGTCCAACTGCAGGTAGGGAAAATAACTGTTCCACATACTTTGTTTTATCTGTGGCAAAGATAAAATATGTAGCAAACTATTGTGCCAACTAATGATAAAATGGTTTGTGTGGATTGATATGCTTTACATGTCTTCTAAAACTAATAGCATCCATATATGTCCTACAAGCAGTGATTTCACTCATATTAGGTTTTTAAAGTGAGAAAGCAGAAATATTCTCATTTATCAATGATGTTTTTTTTATACTAACTGTACTCTCACAGTTTTTACTAAAAGCTTATTTCTGTTTATCTAAGGTTGAATATCACCCTTTCCAAAGACCTCAGGAGCTGGTGGACTATTGTAGGAGCAGAGAGATTGTTTTTGAAGGCTACTGTCCTTTAGCCAAAGGGGAAGCACTCACTCATCCTAGTATCGTTCAGCTGGCAAAGAAATATGGCAGAACTCCAGCACAGATTTGCATACGCTGGAGTATACAGGTAATGGAGAGGGGTGAAAGAGGTGTTTTCAAACAATTTTATAAACAGTAGTGAGTATTGTTCTGTTTCTATTACTCAACACAAAGTGATAAACAGTGAAATAATGGAATAAAGTGATATAAACTACATAATCTGTGTTGGAAGTTAATGCAGTGCATACAGCTGCAATTATAAAAAGCCTATATGTACTCAGAAAAATGAGAGGAAAACTGAAGAAGACATAAGGAATGTCTTGAAAGGATTTGGGGAGAGAATATTTTCTTTGAAACTATGTAAACTTCAATTATGAGAATTATTATTTTTTACAGAATGGTATTGTGACTATTCCAAAATCCACAAGAGCAGAAAGGATACAGGAAAATTGCAAGGTAAGATTTGGTTACACACTGAAGTCCAACTGACATCTGAACATTTTTTTGTCCTTTGGTTTACCTGCCTATTGTCCTATAGTTAGGGCATATCATTCACAAATGTCAGAAATCAATTGGAGATTTGGCCAGGATGTATGAGAAAGATATCCACAGACTTCCTGGATACTGAATACTGAACAATCAACATTCACTGTTGATTTTTGTTATTAATATTTTTATCTATTACTTGATTTATCATAGAAAATTTTGGACTGGTTATGGTTAAGTTCTTTCTGTGATAGGTTTGTAGATCAAATGGAAAGAATCTGTGTGCTATGCGTAGCACAAAGACACGATATGAAAATTGTAAAACTCCTTTGTAGATATCCCAGATACTTCAGAAGAAAGTTGCAGTCCTGTCAGAGTTGACTCTTCCCCTACCTTCTTGCACTGACTTGCAGAGAAGGGCTCAGCATGCAGGGGGGTGCACAAAGAAGTGAGAAAGGAATGAGGATTGGCAATCTCCCCCGTCCCCTCCCTTTTTTTTTCCTCTCTTTATAATAAATTTTTTTAATTAATTTCCCCCTCATTTCTGTAATATGAAAGCTTTTTCAGGGGGGGGGGGAGGGGGAGGCAGAGGCGTGGGAGAAAACCATAAACATATAAAACCATAAAGACTTAAAACCATAAATACATTGTTCTTCTGAAAGTCTCTTAGGAATGTGAACTGTTTGGCAAATTGGGAAGAAGGATAGCAAGAAGATAGCAACCTTTCTGACTGTCTACAATAAATTCACTGTATGCGCTTTAAGTGTGAATTATCACATATGCAATGAGGTTTTCTCCTGGTGGCTGTGTCTACTTATGTATCTCCTGCCCTATTTATTCTGGCATCCACACTAAGACTACGGTTCAAGCACAGTTGTTTGTGGCACTGTGTTATGAACCAAATAAGAGAGAAGAAACAGGTTAAAAATTCCTTCTTTCTCTTTTTTTTTTCCTTTTTCTTTTTTTTCCTGCAACATTTTAAATCCAGATTAATTCTGTGTTTTACAGAGTTTTGGCCCACCAATTCATTTAATGCAACTGAGAGATTGCATAGTAGTAAAACTCAAATAATATAGGAGAGGGGGTGGGGAATTACAGATAGCTGGTGATTATCACAAATCCTCCTTCCCCAACCTCCCCTGGCAGTGTGTTGGTCTGAGTCTACAATTTCTAGTCAAAATGGGGCAAGCTGGACCTCGGTGAGCCCTGAGTATGTAATATGTAGTATTTACAGTTCTGTGGTTTGACCGTGGTTTAGATTTGAAAAACTTGAGCACTGAAGTTTGATTACAAAGACAGCAATGGCTGGATAATGCAGAATGGGGGGAGCTCATTTGACAGCAGTTCAGACGCTGCAGGATCTTTTTATTGAGTATGAAGGAGCACTGACAAAGACAACAGAGCAACTGAAAGCACATTCAGTTTTGAAGTGATATTGTCCCAGTAATACAGCTGCCAAGGAAACACTGTCACTGTCATTCGTGTTGCAGATCTCACCACAGGAGAAAACTGTGGCTGTAAGAATCTGTACGTGAAGACAGGTGGTTGCTTTCAAGTTAGTATCAGTACTAAGAAAGTGTAGTGCTGTAGCTTTTTCTGTATTACTTGATCCATGATAAAGCCTTTGGTTTGGTGGCTTCATGAATTTCCTAGTACCTTCCTGGCAGAAAAGACCTTTGATGCTACTATTTTCTTGAACCCTTGCTTGAGGCCTGATTGCTGCAAAACCATTGGAACAGAATCTACAAATGAAAATGAGTCACAAAAAGAGCAAAGGACCCCGTGGGGCCCATTAGCTTAATAGAATGATGTTTGTCTATGACAAAATGTAAAAATAATTTCCAGAAGATTAAAGTTATATGAATATTGGCTTCAAACTTAAATGAATCTTGTTTTAAATGATATAAATGCTCCTGATTCTGTGTGTTCATGGTGTTAACTATATATGCATTCCCACAGGTGTTTGATTTTACAATAACACAAGACGATGTTGAAATTCTAAATGGAATGCATGATGGGAGACATGTTTCCTGGGATCCGAGCCTTATTGTGTGAATGAAGGTTTGAACTTTTTCCTTTGTCAGTGATCAGTGAGTCACACCATGTAATTTAAATTAAGTGAAGGTTGCAATAAGAGTATAATTGTGAGCTTAATGTCTGATATCAATGATAACACTGCTGAAATCCTTAGCAGTGATAACAGATAAGGTTTTTTGAGGGTGGTGTTTGTGTACTGAGATCTTACGTTTGCATATAAAATCCTGATCCATAAATCACTGGAGCCCATGCAAAACCTTCTGTTTATGACATCACCTTGCCTCAGACCAGTAAAGCAAGAACATGAGGAGATATCACTTCTTTAAATGCAGAAAAAAATGCTACCTACTAGTGTACAGTACAGTACAGGTGTTAACTGTAAATTAATTTTTCAGGTACTTTGTTAGAGGGTTGCAATATAGGAAGAAGAAAAAGTGGAGTGGAAAATAATGTTGATACCATTATTACAGTGTTAATAGTGTGCAGTACACTGTAAAGCTCCATCAAGAATATTTCACTGCAATAAGCAGTATATTACCATCACAGGAAAGAATTTTGTTTGTATTACTGCCTAATAATTACACTGACCCAGGGAGTTCCATGCATGTTACTTAAGACTTGCAGCAAAGTAAGAATACTTCAAGAGAAATCTATGTGCTATCTGCATGGGTAGTGTTGAGCAGGAAGTTTTTTAAGAACCAGAGGCATCTTTGTTGGTATGGATCTTTTTATCTTACTGGAAATTCTGGAGAGCTTTTTTTTTTCCTTACTAAAGTGAAAATTATTTTATCTCTGACTTTCGATTTGTTCAGGAGATTTCATTAACGGACTGTTTATCTGATTTTGTTATAAAATACATATGTGTATAAAGAGGTGTAGGTACAGGTATATGTAGTTTCCAAACCCATTTTAAGAAGTATGTCTGCTGAGTATTTGGTCCACAGAGTATTGAACTTCTAGTCACATTGGTTTGATATTTTAAGAGTTCCTGTGTCTAGAAAGGTACGGAAAGTCTGGCTATGATTTATATTGTGAGTGAACTTCCTGAAGCAGTTTTCCCAGTGCTGTTCTGCTTTAGTCATATCGTGAAACAAAGCTCCTTAGTTTCTATCAAGAAATGGCTTACACTAGGCATGTATCCAAGCCTCCAGTGTTTGTCCTTAAAGCAGAGCTTCTACACAGCTTAGCTGTGATACAGAGAAACTTACTGTTTACCAATTACTGGTAAACTTTTCAGAGAAAAATCATCTGGATTTGCCTATTGAATCATTATTGTATTATTTATTACTTAAAAAATCCAAGATACTGTAGGATAAGCTGCCCTCACTGATATCTGTACAATTTCTTTTTCCAGAAAAGGTGCACTACTCACAGTCAGGTTTGCATATATATGAAGCTAAGGGCTACAAAGAGAATGGCTTTATTGTTCCATCTGTCAAAGAGAATGTGTTCTTGCTTTTGCATCTTCTCTTGCTAGGAAGTCAAGCCAGAATTTTCTCTACCTAGGTAATGTTACCTAAACAGTACAATGAGGAATGAGAGGAATAATAAAATAGAAACAGTATTACTATAAAAGCATACTTGTTAAGAGCAGTTTTAATCGGATCCTTTTACTTTCAGACTTGATTATTATTACTTCAGGACTTTTTTCCCAGGATTTTTATTTACTTATTGTGAACTCTTCTACTAATTTCTTTGCTACCAGGTAGTTGCTTTAGAACTCAAGCAGAGTTTAGATTTGACAATGTGCAGAATGTAATTGAAGGTACTACAAGCTATTGAAGTGCCAGGACTCAGGTGACCTGTGTTATCTTTCTCCTAGGTGTGGTGTGCTCTTCTGCACATTGTACCATCACTGATCCTCATTGTTTCTGCCAGCAGCTATAATTCCTCCAGGAGGCTGGAATCCTGTTATCTCCTGTGTGCTTGAAATATATCACTAGAGCTTCTTCCTTTGAATACAACTTTCCAAATCTTATATTTAGGAGCACTGAGCAAATTCTCTTTCAGTTCTGTTCAGTTTGTTGTAATGACAGCCTCGGTGGACTAATATTTCGTGATCCTCTATACAACTACATTGACATTAAAACATGATATAAACAGTTATATTTTTAAGCAAGAACTGCTGCAGAATAAGTCCACATAACATCATACAAATGAACGTTTCTAAAGTACCACCAACTTTGACAACAGTGTAGATAACTATTAAGAAACTGGAAAGTGAACAGTAGTGAGATTTAGGGGTAGGAGTGAGGAATGATATTCTCTAACAAAAGTAAAACCGACCAACTGTAGAGAAAAGTGTGGAACACACAAAATTTGGTAGCTGAACTGTTTTCTTGTTTCTTCTTTGTCCAATACCTTGGAGGTACTCATGTTTGAAGGGTGGGTTTGTTTGTTTGTTTCTTAAACCTAGAATTCATCCCTAGAGTGTATTCTTGGAGTGATACCATGCCTATTCATCCCCAGGACCAAAATTCCTCCTCTTGTCTGTACATGCATAAGACGTATTTTCTCCAGAGAAAAAACTTTTACCTCCATATGATGGCCATTTTTGCATGCATGCATTTTATCACTGAAACTAATTATCTTGCCAGTAGGAACAGCAAATATATTTGAAAATTGAAGGCTCTTTTTCTTCTATGTCATGTACATTATTTACAGTTGAGACTGACTGGGGCACTCCTCACTAGTTGAGATAAACGATTAGGTAGATAACACTAATAAATTGTTATTTTAAATAAGTGCAATCATCCTTCTTAGCAGGAACACTGTAACTGCTAATAGAAGGTGTTCTGGTTTCAGCTGGAATAGAGTTAATTTTCCTTCTAGCAGCTGGCATAGTGCTTTGTTTTGGATTTAGGATGAGACTGAAGTTGATAACACTTTGATGTTTTAGTTGTTGCTGGGCAGTGCTTACACTTAGCCAAGGACTTGTTAGCTCTCACACTGCCTTGCCAGGAAAAGCTGCAGGGGCACAAGCTGGGAGGGATGCAGACAGGACAGCTGACCAAAAGGATGTCCCATACCATTGTGGCATTGTAATGAATGATAAAACTAAGGGTGTTGGCTGGGCGTCTGCACTGCTCAGGGACTGGCTGGGCAGCAGTCACCAGAGGTGAGCAACTACGCTGTACACTACTTGTTTTGAATATCTTTGATCATCACTACTGTATTCCCTTTCTTTTTCTGTCCTATTAAACTGTCCTTATCCCCACTCATGAGTTTTACCTTTTCTTCCATCCCATGGCTGGGCAGTGAGCAAATGGGCTGATGGTGCTGAGCTGCCTGCTGGGTTAAACCACAACAGGGGGGAACTCTTAAAGAAACAAGGAAAGGAAAAAGTAAACGGGAAGTTGGTGGAAGGGTGAGGCCATTTTTTGTGTGGCCAAGTAGCTTTGGTGTGGCTCTCAGTGGCTCCCTCTCATTTTCTTGCCTTTTTCTGAATTTCATCTTTTATGTCTCTGATTATTAAGGCATCTTCCAATGTTAATTTGGAAAATGATGACAGTGGTCTTAAGTGCATGCTTCAGGATTTTATTTTTATTGGACTGCAGAAGTGTTTCTACCGTACTTGTTTCACCAGAGCACATTATTCTTCTGTTTAGCACGTGGAATAAAGAAACAGCAACACTAGTAAGCTCACAAACCCACTAAGCCAAGCAGCTTGCAATGCTATCTGCACCTCTTTTTGTGCTATGTCTAACCCCAGCTGATTTTCTTTATAAAATAGCAATACTATGCTGAGAGAAAAGCTGACATTAACCCTACAAGATAAAAAGAGACAAAGGTAGACCGGACTCTTGCTGATATTAACTGAATGCAAGCAGTTAACTCTCTCCACATTGCCACATTTTTGCCAAAGCTTTGGAGCTCCCAGGAACACATCCCTGACTGTAGAGCATTGGGTATAAATAACAGAAAAGCCAACCTTGCTATATAGGGAGTCTTTTTTTCATATTTGCCTTTTGGCACGTTTTACAGCCTCCAATAAGATGTCTGTGCTTCTGAAAGAAAACATCAAGTATTGGCACTCATTTAAAGTGAGCCTGTGCCATGCTTCTCATATAGTTGATGTAGATTTCATCTTTATTCAGTGCTTATTTGTACAGCATCACACAGGACTAATTACAACTGCCAGGACATTAGAGGACAGTAGTGACTGTCTGTAGGGACCTGCCTGCTTAAAAAAAAAGAGGAGTGGAAAGCTTGAAATGAATTTAAATCAATTATTTTGACACTGCTTCCCAGTGGTGTATTATCATTGCTAACTCATGGTAGACACAGCCATTGGGATGTACTTCTCTAAGCAACCTTGCACAGATACATTTGTGCCAAATCTCAGTACATGTACCCAGGATTAATCTTTTATGATCTCTGTATGGACTTTGTGTGCTAGAGCCCTTTGAGAACCATTCTCTAGTTTGAAATACCAATAAGAAATTCAAGAGTAAGTTAGTAGAGATGTCATCCTATTAATGATTGCTTTACTTTTATTTCAGTAAAATACATTTCCCGGCCTTTTAATATGAGATTTCAGAATCTCAGTATAACAATATACTGTACAGTTCATATCTTGGCTATGAAACTGGGAGGATGACTGGGGGAATGTCGCAATTATTCTATTTCCTGGTAACAAAAAGAACCAAGATTGTTTTGTTTTCATTTTGTTTATTCTATGAACTCATTCTTCCCTAATGATTCTCCTGAATTCATCCCATTGAGTATCCATAAGATGATACTGCCAAGATAACTTTGTGGTAAATCAATGGCTTTGGGTGCAGTAGGAAGTTTGTAAAAGACTGAACTGATGCAGAGCTGTGAGGGTCATACATCTACTGTGGTATAAATTGCTTCTTTGATGATTAAAAAAGAAAGAAAAGAGCATTTTATATTTATATGTGTATATTAAGGAAACAGCAAGTATCTGTTCCTTTTATCTCAAGTTTCTGAAATTTTTGCATGACTGTCATGAATGCCTTATAAACTGGGGGCAAGTTCCATTGAATAATTTGGAAAATTATCATGGATGGTTTTATTTTGTTTTTCTGCTTTTCCAGTAACTCTTTCTGCTTGCCCAATAACTGCATATTTTTCAGCCAGAATATCTGCTCCTTCAGAATAGCATGCTACAGTCCATTATCATGACCATTAAACCTTTAATTTATCCTGGCAAAAATACAGATAGCAGGATTCTACTTGATTGTCCTCTTTTAAATTAAATTTCAGAAGTTTTTTTTAATGCTGCAATACATGGTTTCATTATTCTATCACTCCAGTTACATTTTAATACATATGAAAGAATATACATCAAGATCAGATACGTTAGTGTCTTAGGATTTTGTGGTGATAAATAATAGGGTGTTAAAGTAAAGTAAAGTGAAATGATAACCGACTACTTCAAGTCTTTTTGCTTAGGATTAAGCTTTACCTAATGCTACATTCAACATAGTGATCTAGAAGTAAAATCCAAATTCTCACAAATGAATATGTCAAACTTTTAAAAATATTGACAAGCTTTAAAAACAAATTATGGAATGCTATTACTTAACACGTGTGTTCTGGTTTTGTAGTGTTTTCATTGTCTGCTTTCTTGTTTTGTTTTGTTCCCTTGTTTCCAAACCCAGGTTCTTGATTGTCATCTGAGAAAAGAAGATGTGGAATTTTTGAACATTGTGAATTTCAAGAGAAAACAAATTCATCTAATTTAGCCATTGTGGAAAGCATAACTTAAAACCAAGTTGTTTCAAACTTTGAAAGTGGTGAATTTAAACTTTAATTTACTTTAAACTGAAGAATAAGTTGTCGGGTACTCAGAGAGTACCTAGACAATACCAATTAACTATCCAAAATTGGTAATAATAACTTGTTTCCTATCATGTTGACCATCTAATGAAATCATTTTGTTTTCTCTTTTTTTTTTTTTTTTGTTTGCTTTCTTATAGAGATAAATGTACTTACTTGAAGTGTTTTCTCTGTTTCCTCAAAGCTGTCTGGCATGTTCTTCCAGTGTGGGTTAGGCTATCTCAAAATATTATAATTAAGTTGCTTTGCCTGCATGTACATCATTTAAAGTCTTATTTTAACCCCTCGGAACAAGTTAGTTGTGCTTTTTTCTCTGAGAGTTTTTTGTGAAGTATTAGTTACTTCAAGATACAGATGGAAGCAGGATTTAATGTGCAGTTTGGGTGGCTACCAGAAATTGGAGACAGGTAGATATTTTTGTCCTTCTGAAAATCCTACCAGTGTGTCCAACCACCTCCGTTTCTGTGAAGATCCTGTTATCTCTAGGAGTTATTTCCTTCATGTATCTTCCTTACAGCAACTTCCACTTTGCTTACAAATTAATAATATTCTTCTCATAAATAAATAACCAACCAACCGAAATAAATAGTCAACCAAACAACAAAAAAGGAGATCAGTACTTGTCATTTCTACCTGCACTTTATCCATGTATCGTCACCAGCTATGAGATAAAACATACAGAGCTGAAAGCAGCATATAGATATCTGAATTCAGAGGGTTATGTCTGCACTGCTTAAGAAACAGCTGTGTAATCTTATATTTGAGGTAATTCTAACCAAGCTTGCTTTACGGTCTCAAAGACTGTTCAAATGCCTTGCTTTCATACTTTGTACTAATTTATGCCAAGTCATCTGCATTCAGATTAATAATTTAGTTATGATATATCTGTAGGAATCATAGTCTGAGCATTCAGGTGATAGGCTATGTAGTAAGAACAGCATTCTCTTCTCAGTTGTACGATGTAAACGTTTACAAAATTATCCAAAATACAGTATGTTTGTTCCAGCTCTACAGCAAAAATCTGAATCTGAAGTAATGCCTTACTACACATTGTATCTTGCATTTCCTCTAGTCATGGGAACCTGGGGGAATTCTGCAGCCCACTCTTTGCACTTCCTCAGTGAGCAAAACTCTTCTGTTCTTAGGATCTCCCTTCTTGACCTGGCACATCATGGAGGAGTGCCTCTGCTTTGTGGTCTAAGCTATGTCAGGGTGAATAAAAGGACTTTCTGCATATATAGATTGAGATTTTCAAAGGTGCGTAAGGGTATTGTGTTGGAGAAAAATCCTTTGGATATCTGTCTTGTGGGGGTTTCATGTCTCTTTTCAGGATGGGTAATGTTCATACACTCACCTATTGGAACTGTGAGTTGTCCCGTGGTGCCGGCACCATGAGCGTGCTATCTTCTGCTGGTGTCAGAGGCTGCTGCCACAGGCTTTGGGAATAGCCCACATGGCATTTTCCTGCAAGATGGTATTGTTTCCTTTTCCTCAATTAGGAGTTACCAGGGATAATGCTGGAGACGATGTTTCATTTATAAGATTTTTATTTTCAGGCTCTTTACTCTTTCTTTTAAAACAATCTCTTCCTAAAGTACTCTGAAATTCCCAGTGTTGTTTCCGATCCCAGTGGGATGACTAGGTGCCATCAGTTGTCAGCTGAGTCTTCCACCACAAATTGTATAATTTGTGAAGGATCATTTCAGTGCCTTTTCTTGGGACTTGAGTCTATCAGGTGTGCACACACGGCTTTCTTTGGTTTCATTTTCATAAAATGATCAGTTTTGACTTGCATCAGGTTGTTGTGTGATTTAAGACACTAAAACTAAATGTATGCAGTTTCCTTGGGGTTATCCCACCATCCCTGCCCTGCGAGTAGCCAGGTTTCTGAAATGCCCACTGCACTGAGTTCCTGTAGAGAGTTCACAGGAACGCTGGTTGCTGCAGGCAGCCAGGAGGTATGTAAAACAAGACTTTGTTCATCCAAGAAACTTAAGTATAAAAGAGCGTACACACGTTATTCATTGTGTTGTGCTGTCTCTTCTTCTGTGACTGCAGACAATCTCAGTTTTCAAAGGCATTATGTACCCTGGATTTCTGCTATGTATGCTGTGGAAGTGCGAGTTTCATTAACACTGGACCTGGCAGATGGAAGGTACTGAGACAAAAAGTCTTGCTCCGTTGTTTGGGATGCAGTATAATCCTGCCATAAATCTCCTCACTGAACATTTATCAGTGTGCTCTTGCTAGAGGTGGCTGCAACAGCTGGAATTTACCTGTTTGTGTGATTCAGTCCTTACAAGGAGGCTATAGTCTGTGCAGCTGAACCACGTGAACCTGCATGAACTGAGGTTTTACCCAGTCCTCAGAGCAAAACCAGCTGCTTTGGCTTCATTTGCCTGGGATGGACAAAGTGCTATTTCAGCATCCTTGCTGCTATGTGTCAGTGTGGCTATAGATGTGTGTGATCATCTAATTTTAGCAGTGCTTTTTGTGATATAGATGTCCAGCTGCTCAAAGTCAAACTGAAATTGGTCAGCTGTTCTGCACAACCTCTGACAAAGAATTTGTTGGATGTCACTTCTTTGGGCTGCAGCCCTCTCAGCTGGTTTACTAATAACTCAAACATGAAAGCTTGTACATCTGGCTGTTGAAACCCTGAGTCATTCTGTCCTTTAATTAAACCGTGTTCCTTTATTATGTCCCTCTTGCTTAAAATAATGAAAGAAAACTTTCCTGGAGGAAAATGCCTAACGAATGCACTTTTATTTAGTGTTTTCTATAGATGAGCTACATAAGGGGGAAAGCTTTCAGTATCTAGGCAGTTGCAGGGGATGCATATGTCAACCTCCAGCGTGATTTATCTTGCATGCCTTTTCTGACAGTTGTAATTTTAACGGCTGTAAATTTTCCTCCAGGCTCTCAGGAGGCTGCACGTCTTTTCAAGTTTCTAGCTTGGTGGTGGAGTTGATGTCTGTTTACCAGTGTAATTTATTTGAGTCATTCTGGGAGAGGCGTGGAGCAACTGAAGCGTGAAGATTCGCATAAATGTGAGAGAGGGACTCTTCCCAGGGCAGTACTGCCCTGTCTCCTTCAGAGGAGAGCTGCTTCCCTGTAATGACTGCTGCTGCTTGCTGAGATATGTGATGCTGTGAACTGCAAGGCCCAATATATTATGCTCTGATCCGTTGTGATATTATTTTGCATTTCAATTTGGAGTTAAAAAGAACAGCAAGAAAGGAAGAGAAAAATTTCTGCACTAAGAGCAGCTCTAGGTAACAGTCATGCACATCTGGTGGGTGCTTTTGGAGGAGTTAGAAAAGCTGAACTCACTTCTTTATCAGTTTATATATATATATACACACCGCTACTGCCGATTTAAAAGAAAAAAAAAAAGAACTTAAAAGTTATCGCTCTTTCCAAACACCTTTTGAATCCTCTGAACATTGAGATTTCTTTTTTCATGTGGAAAGCCCGATGACTTAGCGGTGTTTGTGGAGGCAGGGGGCATAACGCGAGCCCTCAGCCGCGGCCTGGCGGTGGCAGCAGTCGCAGCTGAGCTCTGCTCCGCGGGGCTATGCGGCAGCCACGTTGCCCAGCGCGGAAGGGGACGGTGCCGCCCCACGCCCGCCCGAGCTCAGCCACGTGCGAGAAGTGCGAAGGCACCTTCAAGAGCTTTCCTCCCACGTTCACGCGTCCGTCACGCACTGGGTCGGGGGAGCACAAGGTGCGTCCTCGGTGCCGCCGCTCCCGTGCTGAGCCGCGCCGGCTGCGGCCGGGCAGTCCGGGGCGGGAGCGGGGCCGCGGCGCCGCCTCCCCGTGCGGCGAGGGCACGGAACGGGACCGGACTGAGCGGCGGCTCCGCCGGTCCCGCCTCTCGGGCCGCCCCCGTCGGCGTCTGCCCACAGCCGCGGGCTCTAAAAAGGCGTGCAGGTCCCGCGGGCGGGGGAGCTCGCACGCAGGGAGGGGGTTCAGAAGGAGGGTGGGGGAACCTCCGCCGCAGGATCGTTAAAACTGCCGGGCGCCGGCTGGCCGCTGGAGTCGCTTCGCGGCACGCAGGATGCCGAGCTTGCATGCGGGCGGCGCGGTGCGGCTGAGCGAGGTACGGCCCGGGGGCGGCGGAGCGGGGCGCGGGGCTGCGGGGAGCGGGGCGGCAGCGGAGCCGAGCGCGGAGCTGTGCTGCCGGACTCGCCCTCCGGCTTTGCCCCGCTTAGGCTGTAATTTGGCGGCTCTGTACGCTCTCCTGCCTGATTTCACACCTTTAATTCTTTTTAAGCGCCTACTAGAAAGTGCCCGTACGTGAAGGGAGTTCCCTTCACATCTACCTTTTTAAATCGTATTCATTTTCAAAGCTTACGATGCTAATTATTTGCGACACGAAGTTCTTTTTGCCGGTCCTTTGTGTCAGACCCACAGAACAGGTTGCTGTGCAGGCTGTTTGCTTATCTACCTCCTTTCTCTAAACTTCTCCCAGCTCCATAACGCGTGCCCCTGCTGCTCGGCCGCGGCGCCTCTCCTCTTTTACAGCTCTGGATGCTCTCTTGCACATGGATGAATTACCTTCAGCACAGTAAATTGCTTCCCGGCCCCTCCCAAAACGTGTTCAGACTTTCAGAATGGAGGCGAATCGAGCTCTCCTGTCGAGTAATTTCTTTGCAGGCTTCTGTGTGTCTGCAGTTAAAGCCAGTCAGGCCCATTTTCCTTTCTAAATCTCTGCTGTTGTGTGAGCTCTCTGTTTTCTGCTGAAGAATAAGTTAGGCTGGAACCTACTGCTGGACAGCTTTCAGGTCTTTCACGCTGGAAGAAGTCCAGCAATGCACTCTCTGCTGACTCCGGCTTTACCTGTGCAGGTAAAGTTGTCTTACTGGCTTTAGCTATTTAGCATGCCTAACTATCTTTTAAGCGTATTTTAACAGATAAATAAAAGTGACTTCTGTGATTCCACTTGTGATTCTGAGGTACAATCAAATCAGCAGATCATCTTCTAGTTTGTTACATGCTTGTTTGCCATCCCCTAATGTGGGCTTTGCCTCTCGTTCTCAGGACTGCTGCTTGTGAGCGTGTGCAGGAGCGCTGGGAGCTGTGGGGCCACCACGGGTTTGTGCTCTGTGTCTGGCGGCCGCGGGGAGTGGTGCCCAGCCCGGCACCATGAGCTCCGGCACCACCGCCCCGGTGCGGGTGGTCAGCAGCCTCGCCAACACCGACGTCAACTATGTCATCAAAGAGCACTATAATTACACGGGAAAGCTAAATGAGAATGCGGACAGTGGAATAAAAGTGACGTCGGTGGTTTTTATCATCATTTGCTGCTTTATAATCTTAGAGAACATTTTTGTCTTGCTCACCATCTGGAAAACCAAGAAATTTCACAGACCAATGTACTATTTCATTGGGAACCTGGCTCTTTCAGACTTGCTGGCTGGCGTGGCTTACACCGCCAACCTCTTGCTCTCTGGACACAAGACTTACAGCCTCACTCCTTCCCAGTGGTTTGTAAGGGAGGGCAGCATGTTTGTCGCCTTGTCAGCTTCTGTGTTCAGCTTGTTGGCCATCGCCATTGAGAGATACATCACCATGCTGAAGATGAAGCTCCACAATGGCAGCAACAGCTTCCGCTCTTTCCTGCTGATAAGTGCCTGCTGGGTTATCTCTGTGATACTCGGAGGACTCCCGATCATGGGCTGGAACTGCATCAGCCTTTTGTCCAACTGCTCCACGGTGCTGCCGCTCTACCACAAGCATTATATTCTCTTTTGCACCACCGTTTTCACCGGCCTGTTGCTGTCTATCGTTGTCCTCTATTGCAGGATCTACTCCATGGTGAGGACTAGGAGCCGCAGGCTGACATTTCGAAAAAACGTTACCAAAGCTACCAGGAGCTCGGAAAAGTCCCTGGCCTTGCTTAAGACAGTGATCATAGTCCTGAGTGCCTTCATTGCTTGCTGGGCTCCCTTGTTCATCCTGCTTTTACTGGATGTGGGCTGTAGGGTGAAGACCTGCCCAATCCTGTATAAAGCAGAGTATTTCTTAGTGCTGGCTGTGCTCAATTCAGCCACAAACCCTATCATTTACACCTTAACAAACAAAGAAATGCGGAGGGCTTTCATCAAGATTCTGTGCTGCTGCAAATGTCCCCCCACAGACTCGACGACTAAATTCAAGAGGCCGATCATCGGAGGGATGGAGTTCAGCCGGAGTAAGTCTGACAATTCCTCCCACCCACAGAAGGAGGAAGGTGACCGTCCTGAAACCATCATGTCTTCAGGCAACGTTACCTCATCTTCTTAGGAGTGAGCGTGGAGGTGTGTTTAGAGCCTTCCTCTGAAACTGGGAGCCGAGGTGCCTCCTGCTCGCTGTGGCACTGCCGGGCTGAGGAGCGAGTAGCATTAGTTCTAACGAGGCCAATGGTGCACTTGCAAGGCCAGAGTTCAAGAAATGGGACACGCTTTTCTGGCTCGAAAATCTATTTCCCTGGAGCATGTTTTGTCTTTGCACTGAGGCAGCTCAGGATTGTCAGGTGCATTCATATCCTGAAATCTCCTTAGTAACTCTGAAAGACTGATGCCTTGGGGAAGTGATGCCTGGTGTGTGCAAGAGAATGAGAGTGGGGGAAGAGGTGAAGGGAGAATTGATCTTTTTTTTTTTTTTTTTCCCCCTGTGAGAAGAATGTGAAGTTATTTTTCCTTTATTTGCAGCAAACCACTGACAACAAAGCTCTTTCTGTACTGGGTTTAGTGATGGCTCGTATAGTTGGTCAGATGTGTTTGTTTAACACGTAACAAGGAAAAAGATTGTGCAGGTATAATTTAGATCATGGGCAGCCGTAATTTGACATCATTTTCCGGAATTTTTAGTTAAATAGTAAGGTTTTATGTGCAGAGTCCAAAGCTGTTGGAGTTTTATTTAGCAAGATCAAAGCTGTGTTTTTTTGTTGGTGGTCCGTATTGCATTTGAAGACCGAGAGCCAGACTCTGTAGTTAAACTCACACAATTCCATGACTGCGTCACATTTCATGGAGCAGCTCAGAGCAGCATTTGACCCGACGTGTTGTTTGCCATGTTGTTATATAGCATTAAATAAACTGCAAAATGCGAGGTAGAACTAAAGGTCATTTCTCATAAAGATGACGGAGGGTAAATCTAATAGAATAAAATACTGTTGACAGCAGCATGATTTTTACAGAGGTAAAAAGAGCTAAAAACTGAAGACAAAGGTCAGTGTCAGGTGACAAAGGGAAAAGGTAAAGATTGGTCACGTCACCTGAAAATAAAGCCTCGAGTTTCAAAAAAGTAAGATTTCAAGTGAAATGACTATAGCTAAATGCACTTCCATAACAAAATGCAACACATTTTGGCACATTTTATTAATGTTCATAATTGCAGCAAAGATGTCTGTTATTTTATCAGTTCGTGGCTTCATGGAAGAAGTGCCTGTCGTTAAAATGAATGTATTTGTTTTACAATATCATTTTTACTTCTCTGGTTTTCTAACCTGTGCTAATGGGGTTGAATGTGTACAGTGTAAATAAATTAATGAGATACAGGAGTCTTCAGGCACCTAGAGTATTACTGTAACAAAAGTGGTATACCTGGGATAGCTGAGAGCAATTGACTGATTTACAGTTATGGACAACTCCTAGAAGTGGTATTTTGTAAAAAATAAATAAAAAATAAAAATTATTGCTTTTGTAGTAAAATTTCCAGTGCAATTAAACGGATTTTTTTGTTGTTGTTTAAAAAATAGTATTTAATATGTTTCTGACTTTTATTGTTCAATTTGCACATAGCTTTATTGACTTCTAAACATTAATAAACTGATTTTTGTAAAGATTCTGTTATCCTAATACTGGTACTCTTGTACTGTTGTGGGGATTTTGGGCTGGGTGTGGTAACATTGATGGAAGTTGTTGACAGAACTCAGGGAAATGACTCCTTGCTTTCAGTGCGTTCTGGGATTAAGCCATTTTTGTGGATGTCTTTCTGATCACTGTAGACCTAAGAACTGCCACTCGCAAAGCCATGTAAAATGAATTCTGTACTGTGATGTTTCATCAGCATGCGCTGTATCAGTAAATGCCACTAGAAGAGTCTTTACATGCCCACAGTTTTTCTCCAACAGCTAGTGGAATATGAGCAGAAAAAAAATAGCTGCCTGCTAATGTTGCTATGACCACCTGGAGTAGAATAAGCAAGTGAAATAATTATCTTAAATCACTAATAGCATTCATAAGCTTAATTCTTAGCTTATTGCGATATCAATAAATTTATCAGAAGCAGAGCAGTTGGAGCTGCACCAGGTGCAGCAGCACACACTGCGGCCATGCGCTCGAGTACATGCTGTATGACTCCTTCCCCATGCCTGACTTCCATTTCCTCTCTTGCTGCCGTTCCTGCTCAGTCTTACTTTTAAGTTTCACGGCACTTGTACAGGATGCAGTTGGAGTGTGAAGATAAAGCTCACCTTCTCATAGTGTATGTCATCACTGTGCAAGCTTTACTGTGGGAAACTGCAGCCCGCTCAGTGAGGAAGGCTTTGGGTCGCAACCTCACTTCCTGAAGGAAATTCCAAAAATGCCCTGAAAACAAAAGAGTGGAAACAGGCTGGAATTTCTCTCCATCTGTCTGCCTGTACGGAAGGAATGATTTCATGTGTGCTCACTTCCTAGGCTTTTAATTAGTGACCTGAACAGAGCTGGAAAAAAATGTCAAATCTGTATTTGCGCACAAGATAAAGTCTCTCTTGTGTCAGGCCTGTTCTTTGGCAGTGATGGCTTACGTGGACTGCTGACAGTCATGGGGAAAAGCACTGCCTGATCCCAGGGATAAAACCACATCTACACAGAGCATCAGAAGTATAAAAATCATGGATGTCCAAGTTAAGCCCTCAACATGCTATCAGTAAGTAAAAGCACCATATGGGGGTGTGGCTGCTGGATTTTATTTGAAGTCTCATCCGGCTTGGTAAGAGGGTTTTTCTCCAAAGGACCAGGGCTATTCTGCCTTACGGGCACCCACGTCATTTTTCCCCCATGGAGTTGATGCCCTGTGGAGAGGGATGAGCAATGTTGCAGCGTCGCTGTGTCACAGGCCCTTGTGATTCCCACCACCATTGTCTGCATCCTGGTAGCTGATAGCCCACAGGTGAGTCACTTCCATTCTCTTTCCCTTTGTTTTCGTGTCTCTCTCTTATCTGTCTTGTCTAATAGCATTGCAGGCCTCTGGGGGGAATGACTGCTCTGTCCAATGAAAGCGGCTGCGTGATGTTTTGCTAGGGAGCTCAGGGCCTTACGTAATTCATGCAGTAAAAGAAACACAAACGGCAGTGCGTGGCACTGAGCCATGGGAAGTGTTTCCTATGCTCCTGATCAAGATGACTGAAATCCATTTCCTTTGTAGGCAGGCCACAACTATGCATGCAGAAATGTTTTCATTTACCGTATTTTATTCATTCTTGTTATATTTCTTGGAAAATTAAATCCAACTCCAACTGAACTTTCAAGAATTTCAGAAACAAACCCATCTAAATTTAAGTTCCTGTAATGTGCTTTCACAAACAGTTCTAATCCCATATTTTCATTTACAGGTGGAAAGAGTTTGTTCATTCTCTGTGGCATAATTTATTCTAATAGAACATTTCTTTTATGCAATTTGCAAGAATTGCATAGGGTCAAGACATTTCCCTTTAATTACTGCTCTGAGTAATAATTGTTACTTTATGCATAGGATTTTCTAGAATTCTTTTTCTGTAATAATTACTAGTTATTAAATTCACCTTGCAAAGATGAGGTAGGTGTAAGAATCTGTGGTGCAGCTAGCTTGTTCTAGTACAAGTTTTATGCTGAAATAAGAACTCTAGAAAGACCTAAAACACAAACATCTAAGATTAATCAAGATATTAGCAGAAAATGTATTTTGAGGGAAAGCTGGGAATATAATCAGTGTAGCCTTAGTCTCTTCCACTGAGGAGGACCCTCTCCCAGACAGGAAGTGGGTGGCACATCCTTGTGTCCCCTATTCACCCACAAATTCTGAGAAATGTGTCAAAGCAGCATTTTCCAAACAAAACTTGCCAAGCAAAGTCCTGCATAGCCAGATTTCACTCCACCGAAAAAACTTGTCCCCGAGTTAAACAGGGACTATTTTCTTGTGCTCAGAAGAGCTGCTGTTACCTTCAGAGTACAAAGAGGCAGGAAATCACATCAGCCACACCCAGGGATTGTGCAGGCATGGAAAAGTCCTAATAAAGCAAAGCAGAGAAAGCTCTGTCAGCCCTCTGTGGACCTCTTGCCAAGCCTGGTTAGCACTCACATAATGGAAACCTCCACAAAGGCCAATTTTTTATTTTTTATTTTTTTTTTGAGCTTAAGTGAATGATCACTTTGAGAAGATCTATCTTTAAATGGATAGTACAACAATGATACATTTAAACGGCTCATCAGAGAAACATGCCCAATACCAGACTAAATATTTATGTGTACATAGCTTTTGCAATGCTTATTCATAATTGCTCTTCTCTGCTAAAAGCGGGCTCACAATTCAGACAGCATGATTTTCTGTAACTAATGAACATTTGGAAGCTGTGGGCTAGGGGGAAATAAAAAACTAAAATTGTCTGCGAGGCTCTGTGAAATCATCAATGAAAACAGAGTCTGTACCTGGGAAAAATCTTCATTTTGCATCACTGCTGACAGCTGAAACTTTCTGGCACCAGTCTGAGCTGTCTGCTACATGTTTTGCTCCCTTAAGCATATATGCTTTGTGTTAACAGAGACTTCTTGATTTAGCAGGACACTGGCATAAATTGCTGGTATACTACCCCACAGAAATTCACATCCATATCAAGCACCTACAGCTGTGTAATGTGAAGGTTAGGTACATAATAGATATATGCAATGGAAACAGAATTTATGTAGTTAAAGGAAATGTGCAGTAATGATTTTCACTGGATGACCTGGCAGCCCATGTTCACTGTGGGTCATTTATTGCCCAGCTACTTGCATTATATTCTTGTGCTTTCGTGTATGGCTGCTGTTGTATCACTGTTAGTACGAGGTGGGAAAATCAACCAACCAAACAGAGTTTTTTTAGTAATACCCACAACTTTATCCTTGTAGTTGGAAGAATGAACGATATCATGACTGAAAAACACCTTCTGAAGGGACTATTATAGAAAAACAGCTCAACAAAAGTCTGTATTATTATCTCTACTGCTTTCAGAGAAGACACAACTATGGTCTAACGATTTCTTCTAATCTGGTGGCCATTCAGATTTCTGTTGCAAGAAAATACATTAAGCTGTTTTCCAAACACCAGTCTCCTTTAGCAGTTCCTATTTGCATTGCAACTCCCCCTTTTACTGCTGGTTTTAGCACTAGATAAGAAATTGGTTGTAGCTGGTATGTAGTTTCTCATCTGATCAGTGCACCTTTTGAAACTAAATCCTTCGTGTTGGTAGAGAGATACCATTTCAAAGCTGCCCACAAAACAGTCAAAGAAGTGTTGACAACTCTTTTTTTTCCCTCTTTATTTTAGAAATTCAATGTATTCTGTATGTTACTGTTGTACTGCATTTTACTTTGTTTTTCCATTTTTTTTTCCTAATCTTTTACTCTTCTTATATATCATATTGCAAATATTGCTTGAGGTAATTCCTAAGTTTCATCTCAGAGTTTGACAACTTCTCATGGAGAGGTGGTTATATTTTCTTTTTCTGATAAGTACTGTGGGCAGGAGGGATAGGAACTTGTTCATACAATTAAGGCAGTGAAGGAATGCTGAAATCTTTTAACTTGCAGTAGTTCATCAGTGGAAGTGGCTGGGGTCAGAGCTCTTTAGAGATACAGTGTGAAGTTCTGCTTTTCACTGAACTTGCTGAAAAGTGCATAGGCATTACAGAGGGTTCAAAGGATAACAAAGGAAAGCGGTTTAATAGGATGAACTACAATAAAAGGCTCAGTCAGCAAAGCCTTTTCCCACCAGAGAGAAGAGGGCCGGGAAACACAATGCTCAGCCTCCCAGCTCCGTTGTGGAAGTGTGCTGGACGCTACAGAAAGCAGGCGAGCTATTTAAAGCTCAAGACAAAGAGCAGACTGCCTGTAGAAACCAGATCCAGTTAAAACACGTACTTCAAATCAGAACTTTGATGCTTGGAGGCTCCAAGTACCTCAACCTGCTGCCGAGTTGTGCCTGTTCAGGCAGCGCTGCTCCGTGCATGGCCGTGGGGCCTTCCCTTGGCTGCCGGCCCCAGCCGCCCACGCGGGACCGGCCTTGGCAGTGGGGTTGGCAGCCTCTCCTCCCCCCGCGGCGCTCCTGGGGCCGCTGCTGCCTCCGTGCCGCTCCCGCTCTCCCCGAGGTTCCCGGCCCGGCCCCGCGCTGCCCTCCTGCCGCCTGCTGGGCCTTGGGTGCGTGCAGGTGGGAGGCAGGGGGCCGGGGCAGCGGGTGGGAAGAAAATTGATTCAAAACCTGCTTTAGGTAAAAAAAAAAAAAAACAAATCCCCGATGCCTTTATGTATATAAAGAGAGTGCTGTAACGGGGCGCTGAGGTTTAAAGCCCTGAAATAAAAAGCAGCGAGGGAGCTGTGGTTTCGGTGCCTGACTGCGAGTGCTCAGCTACCCTCTGTAGCCCGCAGTGCAGTGCAGTGCTGCAGCCCCGAGGCTGTGGGGCTCGTGGGTGTTGAGTCTAAAACTCGAAGGTGAGAAGCACAGAGGTGCTAAGCAGGCCGGGTCTCACAGAGGCAGCGTTTTGCTAGGAGGTACTCGAGAGCTTTTACGGACTGCGATTGTCTGAGCCGCAGCACAGCCGCTGTGGTGCACTGAGTGCAGCACTCAGCATTCTCAGCAATGCACACCAGTGTGAACCTGGGGCAACGTGAGAACAACTTCAGGCATTTTTGGTATAAGTGTGCTTGCAGAAACATACAGCATCACAGAATATACCGAGTTGGAAAGGACCGGCAAGGACCACCGAGTCCAGCTCCTGGCTCCACGCAGGAGCACCCAAAGGTCCAAATGCTACTTGAGCTTGGGCAGCTCCGGGCCGTGCCCACCGCCCTCTGGTGCAGGACCTTTCCCTCACCCCCGCCTGACCCTCCCCTGACAGCTCCACGTCAGCCCCACGTCCCCTCGGGCCCTGTCGCTGTCACAGAGCAGAGCTCAGCGCTGCCCCTCCGCTCCCTGAGGGAGCTGCAGCCGCCATCAGGGCTCCCCTCAGCTCCTCTGCTCTGGGCTGAGCACACCCAGGGGCCTCAGCCACTAAGCATACTTCTTCCCCTCCAGACATTTCGCCAGTATTGCAGCTCTTGGACTGTTTATTAAAGGATTTCTGTTGAAATCTGGATTTATTTTTCACATAGCTGAGGCAGCACTGACATTGCTGCTGGCTGTCAGAGGAAGCTTCCACACTGCACACCTCCACTGGAGAGCTGCTAGGAGTAAGGATGCAGAAAGGCCTATGGTGGATCTACAGGATGGCCATGTAGCCCGCTGCCTCCCGTGGGTAGCAGGAGAGCAGGTAGGATCCCTTGGCCGTGATGCCTGAAAGTGTACCTAGGACCCAGCTCTGTGTTTCTCCCCAGGCAATACAGGGATGTAGTTCTCATAGTGGTATGGTGTGCTGTGCTTGTGTGCTCACACTGGTATAGGTATAGGACCTTAGTTTAAGAACCACTGTGATAGTTTAGCGAAAGGAATCCATGAGTGATAGTTCTAAAAGTTCCCATTTCAACTTTAGTGGATGAGTAGTCTTGTTTTCATTTTGCACCAGGGATGTAACAGAATACTTTTATCTTTTGCCTCAATGATTTTGCCTCACAGGAAGCACAGGAGTCATAACAGAATGCTTTTATCTTTTGTACCCAGTAGGTGCAAGGACATCTTCCGTAGATTCCACATGTATTGTTATAAACGTTGCTCGCTATGGCCTAATAAGGAATGAAAATTTTGCAAATTGGAGAAAAGTGGATGAAAGTGAGTCACAGGTCTCAATAATGAAGCCTGAGGTGAAAAATGGGGAAGAAGTAGGTGGGCACTTGACCACTCTAGATACCACTGAGCATGCCCAAAGGAATATTAGCATATATTTATGAGTCCTTGAGAAAGAATGAATATGTTTGCCAATGTACTGCATATGTATGTCTTAACTGTTCAAATGTAGAATACGAACTCTGAGAAGATGTGCTTGCTTGTCAAATTGCCAGGTGCATTTTGTGAGGAATAAAGGAATGCCACTTTCTAACTCTGTATTGGAGTTAGAGAGTTTCCTTCCTGGGTTTCAAACAACATAAGCATGTGTTGCTGCAAGATGGTTTCCCTCTTGAAGTATGATGAGAATGCTGTGGGACACAAAGGTCCAAACTAACAAAGTCCTCATAGTTGGAGTTAAGCTACAAAATACACAGAGCTGAACTGCTACAATAGTGGCACAGGTTGTGGACAAAGTGCTTATTTCAGTCTTGCCTTTACTGTTGTCCTCAGAGCCTGGGTTATTGTCTGCAGTTCACCTGTGCGCAGCCTTTTGGAACAGGTCATTAAATAAGGCACTGAACGGCTCAGTATCGCCCCCACTTGACACCCTGGCAATTGTGATATGAATCAATGCTTACTCAGAGGACCCAACTTTCTCACATGGGTTATCAAGCAGCCTTCACTCTCATCTTTTTTTTTATCATTATTTTTTGGTGCATATATGTAGACACTGTTACAGAATCCCAGGATTGATGGGGTTGAAAGGGACCTCAGGAGATCATCAAGTCCCACCCCCGATTTTTTTCATCAGTTTACTGATAAAATAACCAAGGTTTTAATCTTCCTTCCTGTAGAAACTCGTTTCATCCAAACTTTTATCTGTAGGCAATGGAAGGGATTGAAAACAGAAAAATCTGCTCAGATATACTAAAGAAAGTGCAAGCATTCCTAGAGGTTATTTTTTTCATCCCATTTGACTGTGGCCATGTACTGACTGAGATTAGCATGACTCTGAACCACAGTTGTCTTCAGAGTAAAGTGTAACAAATAATGAAGCATTTTTAGCTGTGTTTGAAGGCATGTTCATATATGCCACTTGTTGCCTTCGCCCCATGTGTGGCCTCTACTCTTTCTGCTGTGGGAAATCAATCTAATAAAAATTCTTCTTGCCTTCTAAAAGAACGTCATTGTTATTTTACAATGAGTAAGAAAAGAAATGATGTTAATCACAAAATAATGGCAGTCTAACCACTAGTGTGAGTTCTTGTCCCATCCATCAATCATCTGCAATACCTTTACCTGTATTATATCACTGGAGTCATAAGCTGGCCATAATTTAATGAAACTGAAAGTGGAGGAGTTCCCACAAAGTAGGATTTTCATTGCTACAATTTTATGCAGGAGATCTGCTAATCTGAGCCAGGAAAGTGAAAAAGCTTGTTACCTATGAGCACCGCCTGTGAGCATTGCCTGTATAGATCAAGCAGCTCCATGTCTGGACAGGTTTTGGAAGTAGTACAACGATGGCTTTAACATGTTCAGAGTTTTGATAATCTAATGAATGAATTCTGTGATGTTTTATGTCTGATACATAATTTGCATTGAATTTTAAAAGCTTGCAAAACCTTCAGATTCAGGTAACACTGTAATTCCTATACTTTGTGCTGTGGGATCAAAAAGGATATCAAAATACTAACTCCTTACATGAAGGCTTAATACTTCTGCTCATTCCTGATCCAATGTAGTTGGCTGCTGAACTGGCCTTTTTCTATGACTGGGAAGCCACTTTGGCACACTAGCAGGGAAATACTTTTAACAGCCCTTAAAATTGAGAAATACTCTGCTGTTAGTTTTGGAACGTGAGGTGAAGGTGGACGTAGAAGAGGTCTAAGATGAGCCCTACAATTGGAACAGAGCTTTGGTCTAACAGAGATGGGTTCAAACATAATTCATATGGGGTTCATAGACCTTTTTTCCACACTGCCAGAATGATACTCTGGAAAACTCATGCTGGTTATATGTTACTGCTGTGTGCATTACAAAAAACATCTGGCCTGTTTGACTACTTGTGGCTGAGGTATAGCAGTTTCTGTCACCTATGATGAATGAGAGGAGAATGTAAACATTGTCATTTGCCTTTGAGTCCTCGTTCTGGGTGGCAATGTGTGCATTTGCATCTGCGTTAAATGAGTGTGACCTGGAGACTGGTTTGGGAAAAAGGTTTGGACTTGCGTCTTCCTTGATCCTGAAAACTGCCTCAGTACCTTGTGAATTTTTTAGAGTTCACAAGGGTGAAGTAGGTAAGAGTAAATGAGATGAAAAGCAGAAGGGGACCAGAAGAACAGGCTGCCTTTCTTGTTTCCATTTGTTGTTCCACATGTTTCTGGAGGTTTGTTTGCTTTTAATTTATCTTTCACGTGGAAGGTATTTCAAGTCCAGACACAGCTCTTCTGTCTGTGCTTCGACCTGGACTTCTGAGACTGAAGGCTGTGTAACCGTGTAACTGCAAGGCAACCTAAGCTACTGTACCGTATTTAGTGTGGTTTACTAGTTTCGGCAGTGCTAACATGAATATCTGGTGTCTAGACCTGATCTGTCTTGTGTCCTGCCAGCCCCAGTCACTCTCATTTATCTGCCCCCAGGCATGCAGATGTACTCGGAGCTGTTTTGGTTGCAGAGACATTACTACAGTTTGTGGTTGCTGTCTCTGTATTTCAAAAGAACGTTTTGATATGCAAAGTACCGTGGAAGCTGAAATTGCACTGTTTGTCTTCTCTGGAAGAGGGTGCAGAAGACTTGTTTTCTCGCTTTTCTTTAGTTTTCTTTCTTCTTTTTATTCTGTGTTTTTGTTCTGTTTTGTTTGGTTTTAAGCAGGTCAGGGATCATTCCCCTTTACTTGTTCAGTGTGCTGTCACAAGGTCCTGCTGGCTGGTTTCTAAGAGGCACGTTGGCTTAGCTTTTCATATTATATAACAATTCATTAGCAATGGGGCTATGAATGGAACGGACCTTCAAGCAGAAAGGAGACTGTGTATAGGACAATACTCACTTAATGCAGATCTTGCACTCAGATCAAGTTTGTACCTGGCACAAGTTGGTGGAAGTTGTATTAAAGTTGTTAGAATTCAGCCCACATATACTAGACGTGCACCTGACCCTCTGAGCAGCCACAGCCTGACACTGCTGCTAGCTCTGGGTCAGCCCTTGGACACTTGCTGTCAGTGGAAGATTTACTGTCAGTTTGCATGGGAGCAGCGTTGAAAATGTAGTGAAAAATGAATGGTTGTTGCATTTAATTTTTCCCGTGCTGCTCTCTGCATGGAAGGGAAATCCTGCAAAGCTGATTACGCCTCTGAGTTTCACATTGACAATGTAAGATCTTTAAAAACTAAACCTCAGCCCCACCCTGTCAGGCACGGTTGGGTGTTTATTTAAGCAAATTCAGAAAGTCTGCATCAGCAGAAAATAAAAGTATTCTTTTCACTCATTCTTGAGAATCTACAATAGTGCAAAATGAGTGAATGGCAGCTGTTTGAGAGTTTATTTCCCACCATGAAATGTAATTCTTGTCACTGTCACAAAAGTATTTTGTGAAATAACATTTGCACCAGTTTCTGGTACAGAACATGTAAATAATGTGCTTCTTTTCTCTGGAAGTATTAGTTCCTAGCAATTATGTCTTCAGCTAGTGTAGTCTCTGCTACCTCTTGCGCAAAATCATGACCAGAAGAATGGGGATGGAGAGGCAGGGGAGCTGCTGGGGAACAGAATGTTACAGAAGAGCAAACTAGAGAGCTGCTTGGTCAGAACAGACTCTGAGGTAAGCTTCCCTTGTTAACCATGCAGCTGTAATGCCCTTCTTTGCAAAATCTTGGGGTATTTTAATAGTAAAAAATATTACATTTTACATATGAAACCATGGTTTCTAATAAGATCTGGGTACTCGGTGTTATGCTGTGTTATTTGATGTGTGTAAGAAAATAAAATCAGTGAATCAAGGGTGCTCACAACTCATATTTTCCAGGAAAAAAAATGCTTAACAGCAGTTTAGGAGGAGAGAAATTGGAGATTTCCCTGTGGGTCAAGGACATCTTCACCCTCTTTCTCTGCTAGATGGAATTTTTGCCTCTGAAGTCTTCATACACGATGTGCATGATGGGAATATGCACTTATATTTGATAGCCTGAAACCAGGATAAATATAAATGTACTAGCTTACTTAAATGAGCCAATATGGATAGTATTTTAATGAGTGAGTAGTGGTGTGGTGAGGATGTCATCTTTTATACCTATCTAAGCAGACTGAGCAGGACCTCATTTTTCAAAAGGTGCCTTTCCATGCTCTTCTGCGGTTGTACATGGAGACAGCTGTGCTAAGCCATCTCAAGTTGCTGGTTGCTTATATAGGTGTCTATCTGCATTGAGGCAGTTCTCTGAGAAACATGTATTCTGGCATGATCCATTTTCATTTTCTTTAATCTCAGAGAATATGCCAGAATGGAGAAGGTGAATGACCTTTGGATCTATTGAATTTTTGATCATTCTTAAACAGAGGTGATTTCTAGAACTTCTCAACTATTTCTTTCTTTCAGTTTTTTGAAACCTAATTCTTCATTTTTACTTTTATCTTTATTCTGACAGATGTGGAAAAAGACAGGGCCAGAGTCTGCAAAAACGAGGGTTATGGTGGGTTGTAGCATGACTGAAAATAGGGAGAACATTGCTAAGCGTTCCTTTAGGGACCAGTCATCATGAATTGCAAACTTGCATTTTATGAACCTCTCAATATCATAACATCTAAGTGCTGCATAAAATCATGCAATAAAAAAGATGGCAGAAAAGTCATCTAATATATTGCTGTGCTTTCGATCATAACAAGTATCAACGTCATCCTCAGAGGAGGTTTGATTTGTTTGCGAGGACCTCTGTGGGTGAGGACCTGCAAGTTCTCCAGCTCATCCATCACAGCGCTTTTCACTCTACTCCTGAAGTGCATAAAATTCTCTTTTGCAGTAGAAGTCCACGTAATTTGCCTACAGAGCTTACTCTTCCATTTCCGCTTGAGGAGGATTTCTCAGTATTTAAAATCTGCCAGGATGGCCCCTTTGTTCTCTTGTTCTTCAGACTAACTGATCCTAGGTAATGTAATGATTCCTCAAATATGTTTTTTTTCTGGAGTTCTGGTTGTTTTTTCCCTCTGGCCGGTCTCTAATTGGACAATGTTTGTATGTGAGCATGTGTATAAACATTATTAGCAGTAATATCTCACAGCTTTAATAGTATTATGCACAGCAAACAATGATGTCTTTGTGAAGAAGTGTGTTAATAGTTTGACAACAGTTATCAGATGTCACCTTGTTAGCAAACAGGAGTGTTGAAAGTGTACAGAATCATTCCGAATGTTGCAGACTTTTTCCTCAGCTTATCGAGCATTGCTGTGCACGTCAGTTCAGGTGAGTAATAGGTACTGCTACCATAGTGGAGATAGCTTACTAATAAAAGCAGGATCAGTGCCCCCAGCTCTGTTTGGATTTGTGTACAGATGCTTTCTTTAGAGGTTGTCTGTTTCTTGATTCTTGCTTGCTAGGGGAAACTTAGGGAATTCTATGTGAATATGTGAGTTGTCTATTTGATTCTTTGTGCGTGGCCTCTCACCTGTAAAGATTTTGCAGAATTTGTTCAATTGGCTCATCTCGTGGCAGCACAACAAAAAAGAACTTTTTTTGTTCTATGCCACAAAACCTAATTTAAGATCACATTCCTCTGAGACTGCAGTGGGAAGTGGAATGCATTTTCCTACTGATGTGTGCTCTGTGCCTTCCCCCTGCAGTGCTGTCAACTCCCCTCATCTTTGTCATGTCTTCCTCACACACCGTGTCCCTGCAGCGAGCCAGAAAGAGCTCCTTCGGGATCCAGCAGCAGTAGGGGCCATGGAAAAGCTTACTGCTTCAGGATCTTCCTTTTTCCCACCTCTCTGCGCTTTCCCCGTACTGCTTCTGCTCTGCTCTGCTGAGAAGCGTTTGCCATCTAGCGGCTGCCGGTGCGCACGAAAAGCAGCCTAGGGTGGGTTCATGCACTCACAGGCTGGTATTTCCTAAAGTAACTGTGGGATATGGAAGGTTTAGGCTGTTCCTTCTCCTAGTTCATATAATAGAAGACTGTTAATGCTGTGGACAGGGACTTAAGCAGCACAGTGTTGTGGTCCCATGTGATGTTGTGGTAAAGAAAGCAGTACAATACAAAATCAAATGTACGCACTGAAGGGATTTAATATTACTGTCAAGTAATAAAATATGTCATTTGAGGTGGCTTCCAAGCTTCTGTTCTTGGGGTTACAGTATTCATATTTCTTTCAGTGACCTGAAAGAAAACCTGTAGTCATTGCTAATAGCATTTCGGAAATGTCCAGACTGGGAGGACAGATCCGTAATGAGAAGTTAGAAGACAGTGAGCGCTGAACACCAGGGCTTGTCAGCTAACCCAGGTGAGAGCCCCAGATTGCAAAGGTGGAGCAATTTGTTGTGGGTGTGGGCTGAAAGCATCAATATAGCAGTCTGTGGCACCCAGATGTCACGCAGACAGACCAACAACTGTAGGGAGAGGAAGTGGGACACCAAGGACATGTCCGCATGTGCAGGTAGAGGTACACATGTGCTCATGTCTGTGTGTTCTGAATGGTCTGGAAAGCACTGCAGCCCTCACAGTTTCTGTAGCTAATAAGTTAGCTTCTCATTCCCATGAGCATCGTACTAAGCAACGGCATCATCTGATACCTGCCATAATTCCTATCGCAGAGTGTGTACATATGTGTGCATTATGTGTGTGTGCAGTGAGAATTGTTCACATTCTTTTATGTCCTGAAGTACCCTTAGAAGGGAGAGTCTACAACTAAGAAAAATCAGTGTAACATGGTGTAAGTGGTTTGTTGTAAACTTCTGCCTTGTTAAAGTGACTTTAAAAGGACCAATTCTCTACCTCAGTGCATATAATTGTTGCCTTGTTCCTATAGGAAACCAATTAAACAAAAATGTTATTTTCTATTTCAATTGAGGTTGTAATAATTATAAATTTTTTTCCCAGTTGTTTAAAGTTCATCTGCATGTACTTTTGATTCTCATCAGTTAGCTTTGCAGAAGTTCAGGCTCTTTTGGTAAATTTTTAACAAGCTTAGAGATTCACAGGTGTTTGTCATTCTTTTGAATTAAAGACAAAATCTATTCATTTATTTTTTATTTATTAATTTATTGATCGTGTAATGTATATCCCTTACAGCATTGGCTATGGCCAGCACAGATTCATTACAATAATATATTGTAATAAATAATAATACAATACATGTAATCTATCAAGACAAATCAATTTCTTTGGCCAGCTAATAGCTTTCTGGCCATGTAGCAACACTGATCTTAGAGTCCTCTTGCTTTGCTGTGACATTTCCCACTGCAATTGGTGGACATTTCTTGTATTCTAAAGGAAGTCAGCAGCTTTTTTTAAAAGCTGAAAGTGTCAGAAAATGAGAGATACATGATCAGAAGTGGCCGTATGTGTGCTGAAGCACAGCTTAAATATTAGAACAGATTTTGCTGCAAAACCTGGTGAGAAATGCAAGTGCAATATTAATAGAGTTGATGAAGTCTACAGGGAACATGACTGTGGAAAAATACTGTAAGGGATTTCTTAGTGTCATTGGGCTTTCTAGTTGCTAAATTGCCTTCTGGAAAGACAGCCAGAGGAGTGTTGTTACAGTCAAGTTTTCAGTCTTTATTAACTGGGTGTTTTAACTGTCCAGGTGCATGGTGAAGATACTTTACAGAAATTATGAATCTTTTTGGGGAGCTAAGATTGAAGTAACCTTGAGCAGCTAGATAGTAATATTCCATCTGTGTTCTGACTCTCCTCTGGAGAGAATGCTGTTACCAGATTTCTCTTTCTAAAGGCAATAGAAAAGTTGAGACAATAGTTTTTAAAATTGGACAGTGGGGCTGAGACTGCAAACCTAGCTCTAGGTTAGCCAGAATGTGTCACTGTGTCTTATGGAATCTCAGTGTGTCATTGTAAACAAAAATTGTTCCAGATTGCTAAGATTTTTATTAAACTCTGTATATGCACCTAGATTCAGAGTAAATTGTTATATCTGTCTGCCTCGACTTCATTCCTCTGCTCAGGATATTTCTCAATCTTGCTGTGAGCTGCTGTCTTTCATGAAAGCAAGCAGTGTTCCCTTTGGGAACTCTGAGAAATAGTGGTCATTTTGAAAGACAATTTGTAGTGAGATTGTCTGAAACTAAATTTGTCAGTTTCATCTGCTGGAAAAACAAGAAAAACACCTTAGGCTTTGTAGAAAATTGACTATATACGAACAAGATGCTTTTGAATGTTGTTTGGATAAACAAGTTCAGTGAGATCTGATTGTGCAGATTTCCTCTCTTTTATTAAAAATGTCAAAAATAGGCATTCAATTTTGTAATGGATTAACTTCAATTAATTTAAGCTCCAAATTAGCAGGGATGTACACAGTTGTTTAAGTGAAAAAACTCTTACCGCTAACTTAATTACAGAACAATCTTTTAGACTCGTGAACAGCGTACAATTAGAGAAAGATGTTATAGGCAAAAACAAAAAAAAAAAAAAAAAGAGGGAAGGCATTAAATATAACAGATATTAATTAGTTTTGAGGAGAGAAAAAAGAAGTAGTCAGTGCAGAAATAACAGCAGTACACTGTCTTCTCCTCTCTCTCCACAGTCAGGTATCAACGGAAAGCAAAATGGTTCCCTGAAATGCTGGTCTGAGATTTTCACACAGACTGGCAGTCCTGCTAGATGTACTGGGCAGCTGATGGTTTCTGAGCATTGGGTGGGAAGTGTGACAAGGCCAGTGTTAGTCTGCACTAAGCCAAGGTTGGCTGATGGCAGCAGAGACTGCATACAGCTCTACAATAGAAGAGGTGTGCCCCTACAGAGCTTCCTGCTGAGAAACAAGTTGCTGCTGCTTTCATGTGGGACAAAGAAATAGTGCCCAAAAACTTTTGTGTATCTGCTCCTACTACAAGATTTGGGTAGTAGACAGTAATTAGCCGTAGCACCTCAGAAATGCAAGACTTAGTTGTCCTGACATCCCCTTGGAGGGGAGTAGATGTTCTTTTCCCCGTTTCTGGAGCTGACACTTCGTGTGTGTGCACACTCTACTCTTTTAAGACCTATTTATGTAACAGTCCTTGATGTGTATAGCATTTGTTCCTTTTGTGGTGTAACTTGGAAGCTTGCATGTGCACAAAGAGAGGATAATGAAGGTCATAGGACAAAATTAAAAAGGGGAAAATCTAAGCTGAACATAAGGAAAAATATCATGCCAATGGAACATATTCTGTGGTGAGCCCAACCTCCCAGGGGGAATAGTGGAAGCTCCGTCTGCCAGAGAATCTAAAACTAATGTAAAAATCAAATAAATATGCAGAAGGAACAGTTTTGCCTTGGCAATGGAATAGAACAGATGGCTTAACAGATATCATCAATTTCTAACAACTATGGTTTTGTCTGTAAGATGTTAAGTCTCTAGAATTATTCTGCACAGGGCTTGCGTCAACTGAAACTATACAAGCCATATGCCTCTGGGTTTTATTTCATTTTTCTCATAGAACAGCAATAACTGTTAAAGTACAGGACATACACTGGAGATAAGTAACTGTCTGGGATTAATGATGCCTGGTTGTGTGCTGCGCTGTTGGTTTTTGTCAGCTGCCCATGAATTGAAGGTTGTGACCTCCAGCTCAGTCACTATCACTTCCGAGAAAATCTGACCTTCCTCTGCTGGGTGCAGTAAGCTTGTAAGCCTCACACACTTACTTTGGTCCTACATTGTCAAGTCACAGGCTGGATGCCTGCTGCGATTTATTTGTCTCATGTGATTGGCCCAGGCATCTTTGGCAACAGCTTAAAAAGTTACAGCTATAATAAACAGTTTATCAAGTATTTCACATCATTGTCCCAGTGGAACAAATCTCCACTAGGTCCCAGTTCTGTCCTGAGCTTCACCCACTGGTCACATCCTGCCTGGAAGGAGAGAAAGAGATGGAGTTTGCAGTTCATCCTGTAAGTTAATGCATTTACACTGTAGGTGGTGGGGAATGAGAACCCAGGGGCAAGGAGTTCCTCTTCAGTTTGTGTTGCCTGGTGCAGTGTTCCTTCTGTGGGATTTGTGTGGCCTGCAGCACTGTTGTGTGCAGACAGACATGTACATCTGGTGCTGCTTAAGGGGTCAGTTCATGTGTTGTACAGGCTGCACTGTAAAAAGATTCATTGGAAGGGTTTTGCTGCACCATTGTCTTTGGCAAGTGACTGCTGGGAAGACTTCCATTGCTAGTGCAGCCATGTCTAGGTAGGTGTCCTCGTGGTGTGCTTGGGGTTGTGTTGTCTGGTACTAAGTGCTGGAACATGCTAAACTGGAGAGAGTCCTCAAACAATTCAGCTCCCAATGTCCATTGAATTTTTATTGAAAAATGCGTTGGTTAAATTCTGTGAGCATTTTGCAAGATGTCTGTAGTGGTTAAACATAATTAAATTATACTTCTTAGCTGGACCCAGTTTCCAGTGAAAGTGATAAATCTGCAATTCTGAGAAATACACACTTCTGGTTATTTCCACCCCACACCCACAAGTATTAGTCTGAGATAGATGGCCCTGTGGTAAATGAAGGCAGAATGCTTCAGTGTTGTCAAATCAGAAGCAGTGGAGGAGTTTATAATGAAAAGGCAATTGCTAAGCGATGTTGCCTGTAGAAAATCTGGTCTTTTTCCATTCATGTATTATGGATCATGAATCTCATATTCCTTATTATAAAAAGCTTCAGCCTTACAGAACAGGATTAAATTTCGTAGATGTAGTTAGGTGAGTTTTCTTATACTGGAATATTTTAAAATAAATAAAATGTTAGAAGCAAGTTTCTAAAATATGTGGATTAGATGGATTCCTAACTGCTCTCTGCAGCTTTGAGAGCCTTCTTTTTGATACAGAATCCCTTTCAGCAAGCCCAGAAGGCAGAAATGGATTGTAATCCAAAGCAGAGCTTGAATACTCATCTGTAAGCTAGGAAAAAGGAGTAGCATTGTGGTTAGAAGCTGATACCAGAGATAAATGTAAATAAGAGGGCTTGTAAGGAGCAGCTTTGGCAATGTGCTTAAATTGCCCTTTGTAAAAAGCTTTTAACAGCATGTGATAAGTATATGCTTAAAGGAGAACTGTATCTGGTGTAAAAATTAATTTACAATAGTAAATGAGCATGAAAGGTAGAAGAGAACAGGGTAATGTTTTATTTAAAATGTTTCTGTAAGTTTTGCTACAAAATTGAAAGCCACAGGATGTAATTCAGTCAGGACCTCCATGAGGGGTGAGATGTTTCTTTGAGAAAGAAATTTTAAAAATTCCAATGTCAAGTAGTAAAATTAAGAAAGAGTTGCACTGTTTTTGAATATGATGTTTTCCAGCAGTAAGAGAGAAACATGAAGGGTGAAGCCCTTCACTAGTTGAAGCCAAGTCAAACCCAGAAAAAGTGCTGCGTGATGCTGAGTGCAGTATTTTTACCTGTTTGATTGCCATAATATGCACATTCTGAATGGTAACACACACAAGCTGACCAAATTAATGTAAAATGTACATATAGTGAAGCACAGATTGTAATGCTGTTTATATTCCTTATAATCCCTAAGATCATCTTTGGAAAAACATTGGGGGCTTTGATGTTTGGCCAGTGAGAATTAATTTATAAGAGAAGAGTTAAATGCAAAGCTGGCTAGAAGAAGCAGTGCAATTTTTAGAATTCAGTCTGCATACTAACTAGAGGGTTGGTTCTGTTAGTTTTGCCTAATTATGTTTGTTCCTACATATTGGCTAGTGTTGTAAGATAGTCCTGGAAAAGCATATTTTTCACTCAGATGCTTGCAACCCTGTATGAGTCCTCCCTCAAAACAAGGAGAAGCTAGAGCTGCAGATGGAAATCAAGAAAACAAAAACAAATGCTTACAGAGTGCTTCAGCTTACAGCTTCAAATGTTGATTACAGGGAGGAGTGATTTCAGAATGATTTCATGTGGTCATGTAGGTGCTAGGTGCGTATAGTGTTTCTGACAGGTCCTTCACTTCCTTACTGTCCAGGGGATAGCTGCTGTAGCATGTGACTGTCTACCCCTGGTTCTGATTAATATCATCTGTTCCTTTCTGAATGTAGTTCCATCGAGCCCTTTCTTTTTGTAATCTTCATTTTGTCTTTAATTCCATTCATCATTCCTAGTGTTCCTGTAGTGTGTGCCTGGCAAGCTCTTGTGAACAAGGCTTAGGATCAGACACACACAGTGTCTGCATTAAGTTTTCTTAGTAAGTGGATGAATATCAATCAGTTCTTTTGCAAACTTTATTTATTTATTTATTTAATTCCTACTGACTTATTACTTCATCCACTTAGATCAGTATTTTATTTCTACAGACATGGATGTAGTATATGTGAAGTGCCTCTAACTCTGAAGATGGCAATCTGTATTTGACCAGGTGCATTTCTAACAAGATATTTCAACTTTTAGACAGTTTTGTAGTAGTATAATTCCCCTGATCTCCATAAGGATACTTCTTATTTACTATGGTTTAAGTGGAATTAGATTGGACCCTAGCATTTACATAGTGGAGCTGATTTTAGACAAATAAGACAAAGTTTATGTTGACTAAGTGCATTAAATAAAATCCACCACCCATGTAACTCCTGAATACATAATGAAGCAGGTCCTCCGTGTGTGGATGGAGGGGGAACCATTTCTCTTCTGCACAGGTAAGAGTGCTGGCAGTGCTGTATTTTTACTGTGTGTTTCCAGCAGAGGGCAGATAAAAACACCTTTTCCAACTTCTGGAATATTTGGGAAGGAAACTTTTGCTGTATAAACAAGAGCAGCAGATTTATATATTGCACCAATAAATTATGAATCTGCAAAAAGAACTAAAATCAAAACAAGTTTTTTGTATAAGAGCAAAGCCAAACAAGAACCCAAACTTGCAGCATCAGTTTTTAAATTGTTGCTGTAGTATTGTTCTTTTTTGAACCTTTCTCTCTTGCTATATTAAACCATGACATCAGCTGTTTTGTCTCCAGATTTTCCCTTTCTGGTTAGTGCTGTAATTTGATAGCATTATATGAATGATACGTAAAAGAGGAAAATTATAGGTACTGCCAGTGTTCTCAGTTTTACAAGGTCTAATCATTATTTTTCCTTAGCTGAAGATACTGGTTATCCACAAGTTTTTTACCAGATTTCTTACAGCCGAAACTGCAGCATTCATCTTGTGACTGCAGTACATTGTGCGTTTCCCCTTGGACACACATTATTTCTTTCCTGCAGCAAAATAGGTAAACTCCAAGTCTGAGAATTTCAGATTGGTCAGTTATAAGCAATTTATCTGCTCAGTCATTTCAGTATCTCATCGGTCTGACCATAAACCAGGCTCTGACATCATCCAGTATACAATCTGTGGCCTCCAGGAGAGTAGGAGGATGTCAGTCTTACAATGAAATTTATTTTCTTCCTGTGGAAAACTGATTCCCCAGCCAAGGAAAGTACCTCTTTGGGACCACATAGAGGAAGAAAAATTTGTAGCTATTGGAATTTCACAAGGCTGCAGTTGTCATGTAGAGAAATTTAAGAGGTACTGGTACAAGTTAAGACATTTCACTTCCTGGTACTGATGTCTCAGTCTGCCTCCTTATCTCTTGTATACAAACTACCTTCATTTTCCTCTCATCTAGTGGGAAGACCATGTAACCTTTGAGAATTTGGCTTTAGCTTTGAGAAAAAAAAATTCTGAAGAAGTATTTATCTGAACAGATTTGCCCATATCACAAAAAGAAAGACACCTAACTTACAGCTCTTTAAATATCTAGATGGAATACTGTTGTTATTTTTCACTGCATTCTGTATCTCCTGGGCAGTGTCCAGGGCCTCTAGATCTAAAGACTGTGTTTTGTCACACTGAAGTAATTCTGTGAATTTTTGCAAAGTATTAGTGTCACAGCAGCTAACGACTGTTGTTATTATACTGGCAAATGAGGGTTGTTTCCAAAACCAACTGGTCTTGGACATATTTGCCGACATGTTGATGGCATTATTTTTTTTAAATCAACATAATGTCTGCAAGTTCCAGTGATAGGCATATCTGTCTAGGTGCAGTACAGTGAAGAGCTGCAATCTTGAGTCAATGAGCTACAGATGCAGAAGAGCATCCAGGGCTGCTCTGCTTGGGTAAACAGAGACTTTGACAACAAATGGATTATCTTGTTGATCAAATATATTTGAATCATAAAATTGCTCAGGTTGGAAAAGACCCTCAAGATCATGAAGTCCAACCTCAACCTAACCATACTACCCTAATATTGCCCAGACTGATGGGCTTTAAAAGTGATGATTTATCTCTTGAAAAAGAAAATGGTATATATAATCAAAGTCTTTGTCTTTTTGAAGTATTTGTTCAGTATATAGAGGGAAAGGAGAAGAGTCTAAGCTGGATTTTCCACAGCTGGTAGTGACACAGGATTGCCAAGGGGGAATATAGGCTAAAAATCACTGTGGCATGGCACTCTATCATTAGATCAGAAATCAACATCACCACGGACTTTTTCAGTCACCATCTTTAGTTGAGCTCCAACAGGTGGCATCAGGCTGAATAATCAGTGTCAGCTATTTTTTTCCATGTACCTTGCTGTCCCATTCCATGTAATTATACACATAATACAAGAACAATTACAGTATAAATTATTAGCCCTTTACTTAGAATTTTGTCTTTCATATGGTATTCTTTTCTCAGTAGCTTATGCCCTCCTATATTGCAGTAGGTCGCTCCTAGAAATGGCAATTAAGTTGAATATATAGGGCCTAAATCCTCAAAAGGAAGCTGGAATATGGGATGGATGCTGAATTCTGGTGTAGGAGGCAGTTTGTCTGGCTGCATCCTCAGGCTGCTGTCAAACGCTAAGTGCAAGAAGAGTGTTCCCACCTGAGCTCCTTGTGTTCCTGTTCTCAAGCAGGAGCTTTTGCTTTACTTCCTTCACAGCTCAGTCTGGTGTCATGTCTATCCTGTTTCATGGCTTGAGAGAGCTGAAAGTTGAATAATTTCATGTTAACAATTCTTGAGGTGTTCTGTTTATGTGGAGGTGGAAGAAAAGTAAGGGATGTTCTGTACTAGGAGTTGTAAGAAAAATGAAGGTTATTTTGGTGAGGCATTAAAACAGTTGGACATCAACTCAGATGAATTCCATTTGCCTGCATGACAGAGATCCTAGTCATGCTCATTCTTCTACCAAATCAAATAGTTAAAAATATCTACCTTTTATATGAATTACTGATACCTTCTGAATTACCTCTGTGCTCTGCCATAACCAAGAAACATTACTCTGGGGATGGAAGATGAAGATACTTCAGGAAAAATTTTCTGGAAAAAATGTTCCTGTAAAAGAAAACTATTTTCAAAATGAAATGAGACCATCTGAAACACTTCCAATTGCTCTGTATTTCTTTGGCCTGTGAATTGTAACTCACGTGTAAATCTGTCTTCCCTTAGAGTCACTGGGAGAACACAGGTGCTTAGCTGGATCCTTTGGAGGTTTGGTCACTACCATACATAATGCTTAATGACTTACTGATACTGTTTTTCTTGAATTATAAAAAACATAAAAGAGCAGTCATAAACATCTCACCTTCCTTGCAGTTAGTAGTGCTCTTTGGCAGCTGTTAAACCCTTGGGATATCTTCTTTTGTGGTTTTAAACTTTATTAATTCATTAACTATAGGCTTTTAAAATATTAACTTCAACTGCCTGCTAATTGGCTGATGTTTTAATTGCCTTTCTGTAACTGATAACAGAGTTTTGGACATTTCCTGTAGCCTTACAAGATCTATATTACATGCTTGTTTTTTGAGAAAGAATATATTTTTTCAACAGTGTTTCCTGTATCCACGGCTTTTCAAATTTAACCACAACAATTGGTAAATATTTGAATATGTTTGTGAAAATTGTAGATCTGGTTGTTTGGCAAAATTTCAGGGGCTTTTAAAAAAGCATTTTAGCGTTTCTCAGTCTGGATGCCTGGAGGAAGTCCAAACAATAATATTCTCCCATATCAGTCTGCACAGCAGCAGAAAATCATGCTGTTTCTATGACAACAAATAGCTTTTTCATCTTCCCGAAATCAGTTCTCTGAATACAGTAGCCTGTATAACAGATTAGTGGGATGACAGCAAGCCTTCTGGATTTGAAGGTATATAGATGCCTGTAAGGATTCATATTTCTCAGGCTTTTGTTATGCTAATTCTGTAGTAACGAACCTTGACTGCAATGCAGCAGAGAGCATCTAACCTGAAAGAGCATCAGGTTAGGTAGCTCAGGCACTGACAGCAATGTACCCAGTGCGTAAGTGGTATGAGTTCACTTGCTCTGCTGAGAAGTGACCTCTGTGCATTGGTTTGTCTATTCAAATGCTTCCCAGTGAGTTACAAGGAAGCTGCAGTACAGAATACAGTTTTTCTAAAAGACAAAACAAAAACAAAAACAAAAGCAAACAAACAAAAATACTGTTTGCATCTTCTACCTCCTATTGCACTAAAAAAAATTACTTCAGACTAAGAACAAACTTTCACATTTCACTTACGTTTTCTCCTTCCTTGTTTTTGAGAACTTTATTTAGTTTCATTGCTCCTGAAACTCCACTGAACTTTTCTTTTGCAGTCTCACTGTTGAGTGAATGATCAAGTTTCAAGTTGTCTTACCTTTTCAGCATCTTCTCTGCTACCTTTGATTCTCAGTATTTCTTCCTCATCTTTCAAAACTCAGCATTTCTGGTTATTCCTCAAGCCTGTATCTTAGCATCTTTTCTAGCTGTACCTGCTCTGAACACCAAAGCTATGACAGCAGTCTGTGGGGAATTGCTGGCTGTCCTTTCCACTGGCTGGCAGTGCAGGTGGCGGTGCTGTTGCATGCTGATAGCGTGGACTCACTGTCCTTCAGGCAGCTCCTCTAAATCTAGCTCTGGGAGCTGCCAGAATTAATGGTGGCCATTTTGGACACTTTCTAGATGCCAGGTCCCTGGCAACAGCTTAGAGAGCAGACAGGTAGTTTGCAGCCTGCCTTCTCTGTAGACGGTGGCATCAGTAGACATGGCTGCACTTACCTTCATTTTTCACTCTCCATCCAGAACAGACACATTTCTTATCTGCCTGTTGTTACAGCTTTGGGAAAATCTTTCTTCATGGCCTAAAGGGTTGAAATACAGATAGTTGGCAGCAGAAGAGAATCTTTTGTTTTGCACTGCTATTGAGTTTTTAAGTTTCAAAGAGAATGAATTGTATCCAAGATAATGCTGAACAGGCTGCTGTTATATTGTGTGCTGTGAACACTTAGCTGTATTTTATGGAAAGAAGACCTGTTTTTTCACCTATTTTTCTTCAGTACTTGATGTACTGTATTTATTGAAGCCCTTCCAAATTGTAAACTAAACCAAGGAAAAAGCTTCCTTTTGCTGTCCTCTGAACGAGTACTCTCTTATATTAAAATACTGATGGAAGTCACAGAAGACATAAATGAACCAACTGGATAATACTGTTGGAGGCTTTTCATGGAGGAAATAACCACATGCACCAGTACAGGTTGAGGGATGACCTGCTGGAGAGGAGATCTGCAGAAAGGGACCTGAGGTTCCTGGTTGGCCATGAGCCAGCAGTGTGCCCTAGTGGCCAAGAAGGCCAATGGGATCCTGGGGTGCAATTAAAAGGGAGGTGATCCTCCTCCTCTACTCTGCCCTGGTGAGGCCTCACCTGGAGTACTGTGCCCAGTTCTTGGCTCCCTGGTACAAAAAAGACAGGGACTCCTCTCTCAGAGGAGTCCAGGGTAGGGCCACAAAGATGATAAAAAATGGCCTGGAGCATCACCCCTACAAGGAAAGGCTGAGCAACCTGGGTCTGTTCAGCTTTGAGAAAAGAAGACTCAGAGAGGAGCTGATCCATGTCTATAAATGCCTAAGGTACAAGAGGTAAAGGGATGAAGCTGGACTCTTTTTCAGCAGTGCATGGTGATAGAACAAGGAGAATGGCCACAAACTGAAGCAGAGGAAGTGCTTCAAATGAGAGAGAGATGGTGGAGTCTCCTTCTCTGGAGATGTTCAAGACCCGCCTGGATGCCTACCTGTGCAACCTGGGCTACGGAGCTGCTTTGGCAGGGGGCTGGACTTGATGATCTCTAGAGGTGCCTTCCGGCCCCTACACTTCTGTGATTCTGTGAAATGCAATTCTAGCACTGTGAGTTTTACTCCGGTATGTATGATTTTTTCTTAAGCACAAACATACCATCTGTATTCCACATTATGTTCTGGATTTTGCATCTGATAATGGTGGCTATAATTAGCAGATGAACTGGAAAACACAAATTAAAAGACAGTAGCATTCCACAAGCAGTGATGGTCCACTGAGCCACAAAGTCATGCTAGCATCCTAATGAAATTCAGATTAAGTATTTAGACCTGGAAAATGAATGGAGACACAGAATGAAATAGAAAGATGGGGATTGATCTTTAATCAAAGTCTCTCCTAGATGAATCTAGCTATGCTTCTTTTTAGGGAGAAAAATAGTCTTGCAGGCTCCTTTAGCAAACTTATCTTCTTTATATTTGAAATTCCTTATTTCAAGCAAAGTTGAGCTACCTGAAAATGAGAAGGGAGGAATGTATCATAGCACAAGGGAAACATTGTTAACCTCCAATGCCATTTCGCTGTTTTCCTGACAAAGAAGCTGGAGAAGAGTGGTGGCAGTTTGATGACATGAAAAGCAGGTGAGGTAGGAGTGTGACGCAGGCATATGGTGTAGTGAGTAAAGCACCACCCAGCAGGATTGGAATTTGCTCTTTTATGTCTGCCTCTGACCAAATTTTTGGAGAAAGAGGAAAAACATCAGTTACGCATGCTGTAGACGCTAGTGGTTTTTTTGCACTCTTAAAGGCTGATCCATTTGTAGCACCAGAAGTATTTATACTGACTTCACTAACGCTCAAATTCTATGAACGATGTTGCAGACCTTAAATGTTGCTCTCATTGCTCCACAAGACCACTGAGGTGAACAACTGAAGATATTTCATAGCCTGAGTGTCCTGACTGCTGAACTATTAGATATGGAGATATAGGCCACATTTTTTTTCCTGTGTTTTTGTGGAGATAAGTCTGTGATGCACACACCATGGCGCCCTATAGTGATTTGAGCCTGTATCAATTTAAGTGGAAAAATATATTGTTTGTCAATAGCAACACATTTCATCAGCTTCTATTATTCCACTGACTGTGAGATGAGATCTGAGCTCAGTATTTGCACTTTGAGTCTACAGTTAGGTAAATGTACCTGTTGTGTTTCAAAATAATGATGTGTTGAAGACCATTTATTTATGTCATTTGTCTCTCTTTGGATGAGTAATGAAGCACAATTGCTTTTAGGTACAAGGGAAGAAACAAATGTTATTTGGTAGAATTAAATTTAGAAGTTGCCTACTGGAAGATGTCCTTTGCTGCTGTGTCAGCGAAGATATTCCAAGAGGGGTGGTCTGACAGAAAGGGAATTGTCAGGGGAAATGTGGTGGGAGTGTAAAGGATTGCATGGGATAGTAAGCATATGATACATTTTCATTTGCCTTCTTTCCAGAGACTTACAAAAAATCAAAGCAGTTTTCCTGGCTCCAACATAGAACTGTAAATCTCATGAACACAAAATATGTAGATAATCCAAATACATTTGCAGCTGTGGTTTGTAGAAGCAGATAGCCCTTTTCTGAATGCCTCTTGAGGATACTTGCAAGTGGTGTGGCAGAAATTGGCCTTGCCTATGTATTATATCAAAAAAAAGGAAAGTGTAATTAGGAGGTACAGGCTTGAAATGAAAGGTCAGATAGTTCACTGAAACCTTTGCTTAATGTGTAGTTCTGTAAGCACACACACTGAAGTATGAGGAATATTCTTGATTAAATCTGGTGTGTCAAATCCCTGCTAACGCTGTAATGTTTAATGGATTACAGTGGAAAAAAATAAGCAAGAAAAACCACAGGAAGAACAGTGTGATTCTTTAATTATGCAAGCAGTAAAAAGGTAAGCTATTTTATCCTAATCAAAGTTACTAGCAGCTAGCCAAGATGTGAATTGCTGTTTTGTTTTTTAATATGAAAGTAATTCAACTTTCCTTGAAAAAAATTCCTCCTGGTGATCAGTGCATAATATGGAAACCTTTGGTGAACCAGTGTGCATGGGGATAGGGCAGACTCTGCTAGCACCTTTGCAGCAGCACCTTTTCGAGACTTGCCTATGGCATCTTGTTAAGTTTCTCTCTGACACAAGTAGTGTTAGTAATTAACAACATAATACAGATGCCTGCTTCAGCACCCACCCACTGTCACTTTTGACATTCTCTTTCTTACTTTAATGAATTAATAATGACCCAGTCAGGTCTGAATTGACAGCTTAGCACTTGGGCCAGTATGTTAAAATCACTGCCATATTTTGGGAATGTCTTTGGAATTCACAACTCTTGATCTGAGAGACAAGGAAGAGGCACAGAGAAGCCTGTAGCCTGCTCATTCCTTCTGTTGGTGTGTGAATGGCATGCGGTCCCTTAAAACCTGCTGTGATATGGCACAGATTAAACCAAACCTTAGCTGCAGTCTAAGTCTGGTGGAGGGTCCTTGAGCAGTACATCCTCTGTATATGGCCTGAAGTATATTTATTCCTGTGTTCATGAACACATTATTAACAAAACATCTGTTTGAAATGTGAGACTGCGCCACAAGGGCTTCTACTGAATCTCCAGTGCTGCAGAAAGTGTGACTTTCCTCATTGTGGAATTTATAGCATTTGGATAATGATGAACCAAACCAAAAGCACTTTTTTATAAAAAGCAGTAGCATTACCTCCCCTCCTTTAGCTCGGTGTGGAGGTCAGCCATTTGTCTGCTGGCAGGTTAGAACATATATTTTTTCTACAAAGTACTCACCTAGGAAATAAACTATAATTTCATTATGATGAAGCTCTCAGTAAACTTGTCTCATATCTCATTTCTGTCTCCAGAAACGTTATTCTTATAATACTACTCCCAAGCACTGAAAAGAAAAAAAAAAAAAAGAATGAATTCCAAAACATCTTCCATCTCACCTTACTCACCTTATTATTGCATTAGTGATGATTTGCAAGTGAAACTTATCAATTTTCCTTCTTTCTTTTGTGAAATATGTGGCAGGTGTATAAAGTTGTTCAATTGTGTCACACAGATGGCGATGACTAATTCAAAATTAAGTCTTTGTTTTAGTGTTTACATGACTCTTGTGATAGAATTGCATCAACAGCAATGATAGGAATGTAGGTCTTGTGTCCAATGATAAGGGCCTATGAAGTACGCAGTATATAGATATATAGAATATTAATTCTTTAGATATATAGGTAAAGAATACTCAACAAAGTAAGTATTTCGGTAGTTGTGAAAAACACTGCTGTTCTTTGATTGATGGGTTTGATCTCTCTGGCCATGTCACAGCATCAATCTGGGTTATTCTTGGGAAGTAGAATCATTTCAGGTTTGCATTGGCTACATAAAGAACTGAAGTCTTGTATGTAGTTTAAGGTGCGCTTACGCTCTGTGGAGCTTTTGAGGAAGGTGTCCTTTCTTTCTGTCTTTAAGATTTGATGAGAATAGAAGGACACATGTCACAGTTTTTTCATCAAGTACTTTTAGAAGCCTTGTTTATGTCTGATATAAGCTCAAGGGATTCTGAAAACAAGATAAACTATAATTGAGTTTTAAGCTTTTCTCTCCATGAAATTGCATCTTGTCAAAAATTTACTCAGTTATTCTTACACAATAGAATAGAAAATGTTTCTACAAAGAGGAAAAATAGATGAAATGAATCAAAGCTGCTATTCTCTTCCATGCTGCTAACCCTTGATTTTCATACATTGGCAGCAACAAAGAGGCAAATAGCAGGAGGAATGCTATTTGTAAGGGCATCTCTTAAAAAGGTGAAGAGGTGTATGTATCTAGTTCATTCCCTTGGACCAAAGGAACAGCCTATTGGAATGGAAAAGTTTGCAAACTCCTGATAATAACCCAGTGGTCTCACCCAGTACTGGGGGAGAGAAATTTGTAAATTATATGTGAGATTTCATTGTCTATAATTCTTGGGGTTTTCTTACTAGCACATATTTTTCTTACAACTTTTATTCATTAACTATGTTCTGTTATTCTGGAGGCTAAGGGACAAAGGTTAGTTTTTATCCATGGACATGGAATGTTTTATTTTAAAACTTATGGTTAAGTGTCATTTAACTTTATTGATTCTTACTTTTTCCTATTTTCTTTATATCTGATCTTTTCTTCTATCTGCTACACTAGAAGATCACACAAAGAGCTCTGATAATTTTGGTTCATCTACTCGTAAGTGCCAATTAATTGTTTCAGTAGAACTTTCCATCAGGGAATAGAAAACCTTCTGAACCTCGTAGTATCTAGTAATTTAAGGCTGGGCAACATACACCAAGCATCTTCCTCTCCCACCCTGCCACCTCTCAAGGACTGCTGCAACGTGTTTCTGCATCTCTGAGGCTTTCTCCTGATGTTACTCAGCATTTCACATCCAGATGTTCTGTGCTACTGCTGCAGGGTGATTTTAATCCTTGCAACAAGATGTGGCTGTTAGAGCCATTGCACAGGTCTGCATTGTTGAGGAACCCTGTTGCTGATTTGTAGCAGAGGCTTAACATCCTTTGCTCTGTTGGTGTTAAATGAGATTGACATAAGAGTTATATAGTAATTATCCAATTTTAATTTTTAAATCAAATTATAGTGGAACAGGGAAGTAGTGGCTTTGTTCATGCACCGCCAGTTATTCTGTTTTCCACTATTCAGTATGTCCTCGAGACATTTGTTATATCTGTCCTCCAACTGTGTTAAAACTGCGACAACATTGCTTTGAATTTTGTATACAATTTGGTTACTTTGTGCTAAGCCAAGATACGGGAACAATCAAGCTAAAATACAACTGGCCAATCACATATATGGAATTAAAAGAAATGCTATTTTCAGTAAGCATGCTGGTTATGAATACTGTCTATCAAAATGAGCAATACAGAATAAAATAGATGTTCACCAAATTTATGAATTTGCAGAAAACTGATTTAAACATCCATCGAAAACAATTTTTCTTGCATTTGTGACAGATACCACTTTCAGAATAAAGGTGTTAGTAACTCAATGAAAATTTTCCTTAGAGAGATTTACTACTGGTTTCCTAATTGGGAATTAAAAATATGTTTTAAATTATTATTTCATTAATCGACTTCATTAGAAAATCATATATGAATTGGATATTAATCTTTAATTAAAAACTCTTGTTTATAAAATGTTCGAAAACTGATGGGCTATGAAACTCTATGTCATTTCCCAAACAATGTGAAGTAAATTGTTCCTCTGAGTTAATTGTTCCAGACTTAATTGCTCTGGTTTAAAATGCTGTGTAGTATTAATGCTTGTAGAGGTTAGGCTGTTCCTTCCTACTATTTACTATGTTTGTCAGCTATGGAAAGGAAAAAATAGAAAATAGGAACAAAATTAATTTCAAAAGTTATTAGAAAGTCTAGGCTGTACTGCAGTTAAATTGAATCCTATTACATAAGGGATTAAAGACCTGCTTGTTGCACTAAGAGAGGCTTGGACAAGGTTTTGAAAATATTCTTCCTTTCTTTCTTTACTGGGGCAATTCAGTGTTTGCAGTTTCTGTGGATGAGTCCAACAGCAGGGTTCAGAAAAGATGCAAGACTTTTAGAAAGAAGATGAACTTTATTTTCTGGCTCTGTTGAAGTATCTTGGACTGCTGTTACAAATGTGCTTTACTAGGAATTGGGCAGAAATGTTTTTGAATGTTTTGAGTAGTGGACATATTACATTTGTCTTTTTTTGTTTGTTTGTTTTGTTTTGTAATCTTAAAGTAGTTGAAAATAAACTGCTGAAAGCTAAGCCCAACAAAGGCAAGGAGAAACAGTAATGGAGGAATTGCTAGGATGGAAGATATGGATGACTATTTGAGTCATCTAACGTACACAAGAGCAGTGTTCTTAGAGACATCTGCCAGTAAGAACTTTCTCTGAATTTCATTGGCTTTCATGTTGCTGTGAAGCACTGCTTTTGCAGATTGAGGAACAGATTGATTCAGACTGATTCTCCCTGGGTTGAGAAGATTTGTGTTTTTTCCCCAAATTATACTCAAGCACAGTCTTAGCTGTATTCTGAGTATCTTCTAGATAAGAAAATCATAAGTTTCTTCCTTTCCTTCCTCCAAGAGATGTTCAGAGTCTTGTTATTCTGTCAGGTTGCAGAAGTGGAGCAACTTTTCCCACTTGTGAGGGAAATAGCAGCTGGACTCGATCTTGTTCCAGCTCCCTGACCTGTCATTCTCCCATAGCAGCTGCAATGCAGATTGCTTCCAGTTGATTTGTTGTTTGCCCTCCCTGTTTTTTCCCTCTCTCCATTCATCTTAGGTATGAATAATCTGGAATATCTTTCACCACAATTTAGCTGAGTCAAGTTCATAGCTCACTACCTTGTAGGATTTTATTTTATTTTATTTTTTTTGGTGCAAATTTTTAAAGAATTTGTATGGATGTTTCTACTAGCATAGTAAGATGCATTTTCTCTGTACCTTATAACATGAGGAAATGTTGCAGATTTAAGCCATAAGAGCGCCTTAGGTTATCAACGGTTACTAATGCATACAGAATCTCATAAAGGGCAATTTAGAACATATCACTGCCTAATTTGTACAACACACTGTGCATAGAACAACTCCAGTAGAAATTTGTCCTCTTAGAAAGAGCCAGTTCTTTGTGTCTTACTGACAGCTGTGCATCCTTTGAGCAAAATTATTTTTACACAAATGCTGAAAAAAATATCCTAATTACTAACAAAGCTACAAAACTATCACGTAGGAAGGACTAAGGCATACTAAAATGAATAAATTTTGTCACGTTTTCAGAAAAGATTAATTTTTTTGCTTTCCTTTCATCAAAAAGAAAAAAAAAAGAAATTAAGGATATAATGATAAATAGGAACACTAATATCAGATTAAAATTTATTTCTCATTGAGTTTAGTACTTCACAGTGAACGGTATATGTCCTAAAACAGCGAGCTTCATAATACATCATCATGCCACTGTTTTCCAGAAACCTTGTGCCAGGTGCCCTGTGGTACTGATAGCCCCTAACAACCCTGACCAGCTTCACTTGAGTTCTCCCTCCTCCTGCCTATTTAAGGTCTTTGTTTAAGACATTTCATAGCAGTATTGTTTTTCATCCTGACTGTGGTTGTGTTTGTTCTTGTCCATGGACTCTGATGAAATAGGTAATATCCTATTTATGGGTGTTGCTGTGAGATCTGTCTTATCGTTGTGGATCTGTGGTTTTGTCTGGGCTGTATCTGAAATAAAAATTTCAGTGAGTTGTTATCTAGCTCGACTGTGATTTTTCACCAGTGTGCTTGTGTGTGGGTTGGGGTTGAAGATGGAAGCTATCTTTGGAGCTACTCTTTTCAGGTATAGTGTGACGAGCCTTGTTATTATGTAACTCCCTCTTCCTCTGAATCCTTTTGCTTCCTCTCAGTTTGAACCTGTGTCTTTGTACACCTACTGTGTCCTGTTACTTAGCTAGTTTGGGTGCACATACTTACTAGAAAGGAGAATTTGTAAATAGACTTCTTCATTTCTTTATAAATTCAAGAACACCAAGAAGCTGTTTAGTATGTATAAGTTTCAAAGTGTAGCTTTAAGAAATCAATGAGCATGAAGGGATTCTCTATTTGTGTTTTAAAGCTGGAAGTTGAAGCAAAAGAGAAGTTCTACAAACTGAAACGTTTAAAGGCTTATGTTAGTCTGCTAGTTTTCGGACTTAAGGCATTTTATTTGTAACACTGGAACATTAAGTCTCTTAAACCTATCATATGTTAACTTGATTTTCAGAATATTTGTAATGTGCAGCTCTGTATAGTTAAAAATAAGGTGTCCAAACGTAAACTGAATCACTGAGGTCTGAAATATGCCTTTAGTTGTCTGGTCTCCTTGGTTTATTTCTTATGGAAATAAAGCTGAGATGAGGGGGAACCTTTAAAATATTGTATAGGGAAAAGGAAAGATCGAGCTGGGGACTGCCCCATGAGCCTGTGTGGGGACTAATGGGAATGCAAAAATAAATAAAAGAGACTTAAGTGAAGTAAGTAAAAACTGTCTGCCTGTGGCTGAGCCAGAAGTAGCTGAGTTGAATGGAGACTAACTAGTACTCTCAAGTAAAGCTTATGTTTTAGAAAATGGCCAATATGTAGAACATGAACAAGCAGGGGAACAAATGCAAGCATAATTGGGGCTCAGAGCTTCACTAAGCAGACCAGTAAAGCATTCCTGTCAACATAATTCTCTGTAAGAGCTTTTCAGAGATCACTTCATATTATAATTGCTTGTCTCTATTTGCAGTGAGTGTTTACATGTGTTCACTTTCTATCTTGTTTTATCATCTGTTAATTGGCTCTGACCTCTGTCCAGAGGACTATTCCTCCCTCAGGAGGGAGAAAACGTATAATCTGAAATGGTAGTAGAGTTGTTTCCTTTTTTTTTTTTTTTAATTTTTTTTTCTTAAATCACTGGCTTAAACAGGCATTTATCAAGAGCACTGTGTTTATGGTTGAGTATTTCTTGGTCTGTTCTGACACTGATTCTAGGTGTGTTTGTGGTTAGAGGAATGTGCATCTTTTTGAATTTGGCCAGAAATAAACTAACTCAACCCTGTAATGGTCTGTTTTTCAGCAGATAGTAGAGCTTCCTCTGTATACTTGGTATTCTTCACTGACATCCCGTGGTATCTTATCCCTCCTGACTGCCAGATATTCTGATGTGACTCCCCAGCTCATGTAGTAGAAGCCACCTACTAGTTAATGTATTTTCATGTGCTGGCTTCTGATAAATTTCTATGATTATTCTGTTATTCCATTAACACAAGCTCTGTCTTGACTCACTTGCTAGTCCTGTTTTCAGCCCAATCTAAAGTGTGAAGCAAGATTGGCAGAGCCTTTCCCATGGGCTGCAGTTTTTAAGCTCCCCTCACTCAGGGTGTCCTCACAGCTGCGCTGCTTCCTCTGCTGTGGTCTTTTCCACAAGCTGTGTGGGCTTTCTGCTCCAGAGCATGAAACAAATGCTTGCATCATTCTCTGACCTTACTGGGTATGTGCTGCAGGTTCCCCTTGCACATGCTGCCTTTTATTAATTTAGAGACAGGTGCTTAGCTGCCCCTAGTGATGGAGTTGCTGTGGAACCATCTGGAACCCTCCAGAACCGGCCGTGCCTGGCGGGAGGCAGCCCAGACCTCTTGTCACAGAGGCCCCTGTGGCACCTGCTGCCAGCCTTACCCTGGAGGCCTGTTACAAGATGTCTGGCAACTTGTGCCAGCACTGCATCAGTCTGAGGCTGCCCTGAGGTATTTGTGTGGGGATTACTGCAGCCATGATGCTTGTTCCTCCTGTTGCAGCAGGGGGCTTATGGACTTGTGTGATTAGTGTGCTCATGTGGGGGCCCTGCTACTTGTGTGGGCGGCCTGGCTTGTGACTGGTGGGAACTAGGTATTTCCCTTTGTGTTGTGCCAGCTGCAGCTGGAGTTAAGCAGTGAAAGTCCTCTGCTGTCAGTCTCCTGGTTCTTACTTAAAGAAGGCTCACGATGCTGGGATCCAGCACAGTTAGAAAAGTGACTCTCATTTATTGGCTTTTAGCCCTGGCTGCTGTGCATATGGGTGCTGTCTTAATCTGTGAGACTCATCTAATGCATGCTATGTCTTGATCTCCTGCTGTCTGTGTGGGTCATAAGAAGAAAATTTGTGAGTATCTAAACAGTTGCTGGACACCAGCATGGGTTTGGCAGCTTGGGGAAAGACAAAGTCCTGGGCCATGACAAGAATTAGGTGGGTAAGGTACAGGGAGCTTATGGCTCTCATAAGCACATGCTGAGACAGCTTCTTCAAAGTCAGTGGCCAGGAGCACATTCAATGAGGAAAGGTGCTGTTTTTAGTGTTCTTGGAGCTGTGGTGTGTGTATGCATATGTTTAATACTTTCTGAAGTTATTTAATGAAAACGTTGGTAGTGATTTGTGAAAACATTAGAATAACATTGTAGTGCAGACTATGAATCTTATTTATTAACATAAATTATATCTTCATATTTGGTATGCAAACTATTTTCTGTGTGAAAAAGCTTATATGTTTGTGAATTTATTGGACTTTTGTTTTCAGCTTTTTATACTCCATTTACTTACACTGTCACAATGATATTAAACTCATAAAGATATCCAATATAATTTAGAGACTTAATGGGTATTTTTCCATGTAATTGAATGAAGTATTTTGTTAACAGCTTATTTGCATACTGCTTTATGTTAATAAGATTATATTTTTAATGATTCCATCAGAATCTTAGAAGTGGTTAAAGAGATACTAAGGATGATATGGAATAATCAGTAACTATCTCTTTAATCTCCGTATTCGTGTTTGGTTTCTTTGGAAAGTCAGATTTTTGTTGGCTAAAACACTTATACTATTTCACAAAAAACATTTACTTCTTTGCTCCACTAATTCATATATACATACACCTGAAAAAATATTCAACTTTACAATCAAAATAAAGAAAAACTATTAATGTTTGAGAAAGCTTTGTGATAAAAGTGAAGATGTTTGAGTGAAATCTACACAGGTTGAAATGTTGGAAGTCAGAAAAAAATACTATGGGAGTTTGTCTAGTTACAGCATTTGGGAGCATGCCTGTACTTGAGGGGTGTGTGAAAAGATGTGCATGTATTTGGCCTTTGGGTTACCACTGTGTAATTGGCTTTTAGTCTGGCTGCCTGCTGAGGGTCTGGGACTGCTGTGGCAGGAAGCACTCATGAACCATGGAGGTGTCATGGTGCTCTGAGCAGTGCTGCATCTCAGGCTCCCAGAATGTGGAAACTCACTGGGGCCAGCTGCTTCTAGTGCTGAAGGGCTGCATACATGCTGGTTTTTGAGAGGCAGACTACCTCTGCCTGGAGCACGTTTGTAAGTGAAGTAGTCTCTGTCTGTGAGCTGCTGCTTTCTGGTTTGTTTGTTTGTTTATTTATTTATTGTGTGGAGTCCAGGCTTTCAGGGAGGCTCTCTGCAGCAAGCTGATGAGCAGCCTGAGGCAGGTGGAGTTCTGCTGAGTCACCTCTCTGCCTTCTTGATAAATCCAAGGACTTTCCATCACTGAGCTATAAAGTCCTTAAACTTTGAGGCCATTTTCAGTCTCCCGCCTGTGGCTGTTTTGATCAGTCTGTCTGTGAGATGATTAGAAGGGCTTTGGGGGGCCTTGTTAAGTGGGACACTAGGTAAGAAAAGATTCAGTCTTATTAGCATAAATCTTAATGTAAACTACTGAAGTACCTATTCTGAAGGATATTTTTTTGTGCACAGGAAACTGAAAAGATGCTTATTTAGATGTCACAAAAAAACACCAACCCCCCAGAAAAGAAGAAAGTAAATTGGCAGAATATTTCCTCCCTGAAAGGCTCAGTTATGTAGTCTAGAGCAAATGTCAAGATAATTCTGCTATGTAATTTCACCAACATTATAAACCACTGTTTCTTAAAATTACATTTTTTTTGTACAACTTAATTTACTGTATTGATGAATACTGAGCAGGTAGGATTAAAAGATTTTCTGTTCCTGCCGTACTAATAACTTCACTTGTATGAATTCTCATACCAGTGCAAATCACTATTATATCATGTTTTTCTGGTGGAAATTTTCCAATCTTTTACTGTACTGTTTGATCTGAAATACAGTGTTGAAATGCTGTGAAATATTCCTGTTAAAATGCTAGGATGAAATGCTGTGTTCTATACTGTGGTTGAGTGCAGTGCTGTGAAATGTCTCCCTGCAGTGAGCAGGGTAACGTGTAATCTCAACAAAAGGCAGTTAGAATTTCTGTTTCTTAGAATTCAGACTGCCTCTTGTGTTCATTAGGGAACTGGAGTAGCAGCTGATCTTTAGTTACATCAGTCTGTACTCAGTCATCTATATATTACATATTTCAGCTGGGAGAAGTTTGTCTGTGTCCCCATAATATTGATGAGTAGCTTCATTGCTGCCAGAAGTCTGCCTTGTTTTGATTTGTTTTTGGCTGTCTAGCAAGTATACTTCAGGTCTTTGATCTGCTGGGTCTCCTTTCTGTGACCTCTTTCAGCCATTTCAGAAACACTATCTTGGAATGTGTTCATGTATTGATGTTTTTCTGAAAGGCTTCTCTTTTTAATCCCACCAGGGTAAGGAAGACCATGTTTCAGCCTGACTCCAGTTGAATACAAAAGTGCTGCAGCATTGTGATGGTGACTTTTGGTATGAACAATTGCAAATGGATTTCTTTTCTGTGGAGCTGCAACCAGCCTACAGGTACTGAAGTTAGTTACAGTGGATTCTGGAGCACTGTGAAGTAGTAGAGGTGGTTCTAGATCATTATAGCTAAGAGTTTGAAATAACTTGGTAAGCTGAGAATCTAGCATATACTGAATCAATGCTGTCATATTGTGATTGATAATGTCCAAATGTGTTGAGATGTAACTTGCTGAAATTAAATGCAGAACATCTCTTCACTCCTTGACTTCAGTAAGCTCTTCAAATCATGACTGACTTGACTGTGATATTAGAAGGTGACCTTTGTTTTCATATATTTCTGTACTGTCATTGAAATGGTTTTGGGACGGATTTGTGTTCATGTTTGCACATACAGTGAAGGAAGAAGGATGTGGGGGTTTTCCCAGTATTCTCCAAATACAAGCTATACCTGTTTGGGTTATTTATATAAGGAACATGATTCTGGGGATATGTTACCTGTGAAGTGTTGAGATCTCTTCTATGGAGTTTTGTGTCAGAGATGGGCTGCTATGGAAAGATGTGAAAGACCAAGAGCCTCATATAACATTCTTTTGTTAAAATTTGAAATTTAATAGTGTCTTAAGCAGTTTTGAATAAGAACAACAGATTATTTATTACAGAGTCAATTGGTAGCCACTATCAGCTGTGGGTTGGCTGTTTCCAATATGCAATAATGCCATATGTAAGAGTTTGTGATGCTTTGACAGTGTGACTACTGACTTCTTAGCCATTCATTTCCAAAACCTGTTTTTGTCACTAAAGTAATTCTGGGGAGGCAGAGGAACCCACACACCTTCCCTGTTTCCAGTGCCCATCAGATATTATTCATAATGCTCATTCAGCAATTCCTGCTGACATATCCTGTTGCTTGTGAACATGTTTGTTGGGTAATTTCTGTAACTCCAAAGCTAAGCTTTATCTCACAGTGTAAGGCTATAAATTTAAATTATACAAGTAACTGAAGAGAATGGAAAGATGCAGAATAGAATGCTACGTCATTGAAAAATTTGGGACCTTGTGCTGGACATTTTCAGAGCGAATAGGTTAAATGAGTAGGGAGGAAATGGAAAGCAAGAAGCATGGATGTATTTTGTTACGAACATCGAGGTTTCAGTGGTTTGTCTACTAGGACAAGCAAGCGGTTTATCTACTCAGCATGACAGCGAAGACTGCTTGTTCAGAACAGCACTGAAATAACATATTTCATTTTGATTATGCTGTGAATAGAGGACAGAAGCTTTTCATTATCAGAGTTGTTACTCTAGTAGAGACTAGAGCTGTTCCAGTTATGTTATGAATATTGAAAAAGTTAATGCACAGTTTAACAACCATCCCATCTTCTGTAAATCCTCTTGTAACATGTTGGTCTCTACACAATAGATAGTTTCAGATACCTCTGAGACTGTCTCCAGAATGTCTCCACCTGCTTTCTTGAAAGTACTATTAGTCAGCTAAGAAGTACGGAACTGGACTTCTAAATGTGGTTGCTATTTTTCAGGGTGTCAGTAATTGAAAATAATGCTTTTCACTGGTGCAACATGTTATTTTAAATGACTTTGTTTTTGGCTCAGGATGTGCACACTTGAGTGGACTGAGGCTAATGGTGCAGCTGTCATTCCTGTGCTATCATCTGATAAACTAGAACCAGAAGATGGCAAGAAAAAAATGTTTTTAGGTAAAGACTTTAAAAGGCATAGATGGGATATCTGTAAGTGGAATTTCCCAGCTTACAGTTACAGAAACCATAGAAGAGCTGACTGGCCTGTTGGTTTGCTCCTTCCTCTGGACCCTAATGGGTAGGTTTCCTACACAGCTTAATGTGAGAAGGAATTTGAAGGTGACTGTGATGTGTTGACTTTCAAAAGGAAATTCTTACATGCAATTGGTGTTAAAGGTGGAGCGCCAGGGAACAAATATTCTACTATGCACTGAGATGCTGGAATTAAATGCAGAACATCTCTTCACTCCTTGACTTCAGTAAGCTCTTCAAATCATGACTGCAGTCATTTATCAAGTGTGCTTTATATTTAAGTCTTAATAGGATGACTGCATATGGAGTCCTACAAATCTAGTAAGAGAGAAAATAGAAAATTTGTGAATTCTTTGAAATGTATATCTATTTTGTCAATTAAAGAGATGCTTGCTGATGTTAAAAATGCTTAAGCAGCTTTTTTTTCTTACTGTGATATTTTAACTAGATGAGTTACTACTTCCTTGGTAGTGGCAGGGTGACAGGTAGTTCATCATCCTTAACAGTTGCAGGATATGGGGGCCCATGTTTCTTACTGAACAAGAATTTAAACTATGGAATCCTTAAGATTCTTGTTCTGAGATTTGACTATGGTTCAATTCCTGCCACTTCCCAAGGGTGTAGGTAGGTATTTTCTGTAATATTTCAAGTGAATTGTGAAGGTGCTTACTACAGGTTAGTAATGGCAGCTTTCTCAAGGGTTATGAGTTCTTAATTAAAAAAAAAAACAACTTAATTATTCTGTGGAACACAGTTTTTAAATTATGGTTAAGTTCCAGGGCATGCTGTACTCAGTAGTAATGTACTATGCAGAAGTAGATAATAAATGGAAAAAAACACTGCATGGTTGTATTTTAGCAGCTGAATCTTCCTTTCAATGTCACTGAAGTCAGGAAAGCTTTTTAGTAGATAGTAGGATAATTAATTTGAATGTTGTTGAGTGGGGTCCTATAAATAAATTAAGAGCTGTTGTTTGTAGATAGAATAATACAGATACTCTGGAAAACCTCCATAATCCTAAGTTTTGACAAAGTTTTCATAGAATACTCCTCCATCTCATACTGCAATTTTGTTTTCTCCTGGTTTCCTAATATCTTGAAACTTTGCTTGCCATCAAGTGTCATGCTAATAAGCATTCAAATAGATGACAGAAGCAGTCATTAAAAGACAGTTTACACTGTTTCAGAAAGAAGGATATTAGAAACAGTTTGTTGCAGTCTGAGGGTCTGTTCAGTTAAAGTGTGTATTTCCATCACTTTCCAATGAAAGTGGACAGTTTAACAGAATTAAGCCTTTTTTTTTTAACAGCAGTGCTGAGTTGTGCAACGCCCTTAGTTTTATGATGCTATTGCACCTGACTAACCCCTCAGTCAGCATTTTGGAAGTAGAATGGAGTAGGATACATTTTCAATCAAATTTGCTTGCTGTGTTTTACATAGATCTAAATACCAACTGCATGCTGTGAGGAAAACAATGCTGTATGTAGCTACGTAGCTGCATTTTGAGTTCTCGTTCTTGTATAGGTAGCAAAGGGGAGCTAACATATTCTACACAGCTAGGTCTGTAATTTCTGCTTTCCTCATGGGGCTGCCAAAGTCTTTTTGTGTAGCAGAGCAGACTTTGTAGATATTTTTATTTATTACTTTTAAAGTAATAGTAGTACACTTGAGAAAACTGTTTCTGCCTGAGAATGGAGCAGAAATCCTCTGGAGAGTTTCTTAGTCATTTTCTACCTCTAGGGTATTGTAGATTAATTTCTGTCCAAGCCAGTAAGAATTAAGTGCAGAGACTTCTCTAAAACTTATGTTTATTTCTGTAGAACTTATCTACTTGTATCCAAGTTGCATTTAGCTTTTCAACTAAAGAAATACTGTGTGTACTTGTGTTGAGTTCATTGCAGCTATATTTTCTTCCAATTTTTTTTTTTTTTTTTAAATCTCTGCTTGGTATTCTTTTGCTGGAATTTGGTCTCTTATAGCCTTATCAGAAGTTTAAATTGTTTTAAAGCTGCTGCCTTCCTGGGTTTGTGATGTATGCAGTCCTTCTAAAAGAGAAAAAATAGAAGACTTTGTTTCTGAGCCTTTCCTGCTGCGTTAGAGAATCTTGGTGAGTCAGTGACACTACTTTGTTGACATGCTGGACAGTGCAAATCAGAGTAGTCCCTGTGCTGAATGTTATGGGGAGCAAATTATCTGCTACTATTTGTTTTAATACTGTGAGACTTCTGCTAAATGGGTAGACATCCCTTCTGGCAGCTGATAATATGATAAATATAACTCAGTATGTACACTTTCATTTAGTTTAAAGCTACCATACGCATGGATTTTTTTTTCTGGACATGATGGTGTTTCTCCCTTGATAGGTTTTAAAACTGGTATGGCTTTGCTTAGCTTTTGTAGATTATTTGGGGTTCTGCCTGTTTGGATGCTGTGGCACACACACAGTGTTATTGGAATTTTCAAAGCAGTAGTTCTCAGGTTCTACTGAACTTCATGAGTTGTACTGTACTTGATAGTGAAGTGCAGAAGGCCAGATGCATCCTTTAAGTGCCAGGTTGCCTATTAATTCACCTTATGTCTGATATGCCCAAGACAGAATGTCAGTCAGTTATTTGGGAACAGGACCTTACCACAGTTAGAAAAAGCACAGGGGCTGTTGCTGTGAGTTTGAGCAACTCTTCATAGATTGTTGCTGGCCTGCAAACCTCCCATGTATCCTTGCATTCTAGATATTTGACTTTGTATTCCAAAGAATTACCTTTTCTTGACCACTATCCATTCCAAATACATTTTGTTAGAAACGTATCATTTAAATACTGTGTGCTTTTAGCATGTGTATTTTAAAAATGCAAGTAATATTTTCAATTTAGCAACTGTAGAAGTGACTGAAAGAATAGAAGGGCTTTTTAGTCACTTCTTTACTAGGATTTGGAGTTTGACCGAATGTAGGGGGGTGTGTGTGTGTGCTCGTGGCTAAGCTTCTTAGAATGGTCTAATGTCCTAATACTTGATGTTCTTTGGGATTTTAATGACCTAAACATCTGTTAAAGGGTCATAGTAATCCTGTGTTACAGCATTTTTTTATGAAATAGATATCTTTCAGGAAGATATGAATGAGACTATATTTTTTTTCATTTAAGTTCACTTTCTTATACACAGTCAGGTCTCTACTTTTCCATTGATGTCTTTAAACTGTTAATTAGGTTGGCATTTTGGGCAGATGGCTAAACAGATTGCAGCAATCATAAACCCTTCTGTGTTGCTATGCTTCATTACATGATTTTGTTATATTCATAATGTCATCACATTATAAGGTGCTGTTCTCAAAGCAGTCAATGCTCTGTCATTTCAGCAGTGCACTGTTACTATTCCCATTTAAAATATTACTAAACCATGAAGTGCTACTGATCTCATCAGAAAATGCCTGTCTATGCATCAAGTCACTTCTCTAATAATATCCTTATGGATACTTTTGCTTGAGTGGATATTTAATTTGATATAGCGGGGAAAGTGATTCTTCTTGTGTCTAAGAGTAGTGACTGATTGATTATCAGTTCTTATGTATTAGCTGAAGTTCATGAGTAGTGTCTTGTATTTCTCTTTTATATCTTCCTAAAGTAATATTGCTATTGATAGCTCACTGCTTCAAAGAATTGTTCATGTTGCACCTGCTTTAAGCTTCTTATTTACTGTGCAATAGCCTATTGATTCCTTTTCTTCCTACTGATGTTATCTTGTTTGGTGTATGGGTTGATTTAGACTGTTACAGAATTTTAGGACACAAGGATTTCCTTGTTGCTGAGGGGTGTTTCCTATGGGCATCTTATGAAAGGGTTTTGAAGTTGAGACTCTCAGCTGATTACTGTTAGAGTGCTGATGACAAGTGGAACAGCTCAGACCTTTTCTTTCTGCTCTGAAGTTGTTCATTTTGTACTGGATTTCTCAGAAACAATTGGGAGACAGTTGTGTTGCTGTAGAAGATGCTTTCAATTAAACTAAATTTCATTTTCTAATCTGAACAAAATGGAATAATCAGTAGCTTTTTAAGGATGGATTTCTGAAATTGCTTGTTTTGGAGTACTGAAGATGTAATATCAGGTTACAGTCGCCAGGCACTGAGCTCGATTTACTTTGTTATTGCAGATTGAGGGTCTGACTTCTTATTGTAAAGAGTTAGGTATGTTTAACTTCAAGAATCATTGCTATCTTAGGTAGGGAAGCTTTCTTGAGTTGTAACATTGTCAACAGACATCACAGTAGGTGCGAAATCCTGCAGGCTGTCTTAAGCAAGGGTTACAGCTCTGTGGGGGTTTCTTGGGGCTAGAAGGTTGAAATGAAACCTAAACTTAGCTGTAGTTCACAGAGCAGGACTGTGCCAAATGTTCAGCAGCATAAGATCTCCATGTACCTCTGTCTACACAGTTCCTGACCTCATGTATTGTAATCCTGAGGCATACTGAGACCCTCCATGTAGGTATTAAGCCGACTGAGGAAGGCCAGCACGTCTCGGGTCACAGGAACTCCATTTGCTGAAAATAGGAATCTGGTGGTGGTTGTGTTGTGGTAACTTTTGTTTTGGAATTCATACTTCAATGTGTTGGTCCTCTCACAATGAGATGCATGCACCTTATATGGAGTGAAGAACTTAGTCTCCATTTCCTTGTCCAGACTTAGGCTCCATAGTCAAGACCTTTGCCATCTGCAGGAGGCCAGTTGACTCTGAGCCCTGTTACTGGTATACTCAATTCTTTCTTAGTCATTTTTGTCATTTTTGGTATTATGATGTTTAATCTACAAGTTCACATGCACATGCAGTTAAAAACTCTTTTCAGCATCTGATTTCTTGAGTGTAAATTACTACTCAATTTTTGTGTATACAGCATGTAGTTCAGAATGTGACAGAATGTGATGTTGAGTGGTTTAATGGTGCTGTCTTAAACTGTGTAAAACTGGCTTAACCATTCAATCTCAGTAATACCAGTACTTGGAGAACTATAGAAAACAGTGCCTCCTGGACATGTCAAGGTGTTTCTAAGATCATCTGTTATCCTTTTATAACTTCTTTCGCCTTCCGTGGTTGAAATATATATAAACCTGTGCTGGATTTATGTCCCACTGCACTCATCTGTATACAGATACATTTGTATAAGCTTGTTTTTTGACAAACAATGATCTTAGAAGTAGCATCTGAGTTATAACATCTTGCCTATAACATAGGCAAGTTTAGCTATAAATGTTCAGTTTGTACTTATAACATACAAGGTTAACTGCATACAGTTATAGAATAAGATTACACAAACCTTGCCCAACATTGGCTGAAGATAATGAGATATAAGCTGTGATACAGTAAATGAGTATTGTAATTTTTGTTTACAGTAGTGAACAGGAATCTGCTCTTTACCATAAACTGGTACTTCTTATCATAAAATATTCTAATATCCACCAGTAGTTAGGCTGGTGTTTAAAGGGAGCCATTGGATTTTTATTCCCAACTTCCTGTCTACTTTCTTTTAATAGAAAGGAAAATCAACAGCACAGATTATAACAATCTTTTTAGAAATTACTTACTATGAATATGTACATATTCCGTTGTGAACTGAGGAAAAACTTGGGGGCAGTGGATGTAAGCATACAAAAAATCTGAAACTCCTGTGGGGATAATTGAAGCTGAAACATTTCTTCTGTTCTTGAGAAGAGCTGCAGAAAGAAAATTTTGTGTAAAGAACAAAGGGGGAAATGTCATGTCAGCCCTCCCCATTCTCTTCTTGGCTGCATGCCCGATTTCTAAACTTATATTAAGCTTTGCCATAGCAACAATACTACTGAAGCAGTTTTAGTCCAGAGTGTACCTTTTGCTGTAGGTTTGGAGGGGAGAGAAGTTGAAACTGTTTGTAGCCTTATTTTTGTTGTGATAAAAACCACAACAAGCCACAAACCAAAGCAGATCCAAAACCAACCTGCATTTGAAAGGTAGTAAACCAAACTCTGCAATGAAATCCCCTCCTTTTTTTTTCCTTTTAGTTTAAAGAACAAACAGAAAAACAACACAGCTAAGGATGTGCAGTGCTCAGTAGGGAATCAAAGCAAGGTTAAGCTAAGAGGTAACTGGTCTCCAGTACTGAAGAGGGACAACAAAACATCCCAGAGGATCAAAATGTTGTGAATTCAGTGAGAATGTAAAGTTATTTAGACTTCTTTTTAATGGGAAAGACATTGTATAATCTTAAATCCTAAATTTTGAAGGGGCAAGGACATAGGTCACTACTTGCAAATGAACTCATGCTGAGGCCACAGTCCTGTATTATTTCATTTTGCCAGGATGTCAATTAATTAAGTGTTAGAAGGCAATTATTTCAACGTCAGGTGTGTGTATGTGAACAGTTCACTGAGCAAGAAATAGATGATTTTATATTAATTTTGAAGTATGTGTCCTTGACAAGAAGTTAATTTTCAACCTTTTGCTATATGTTTAGGAAACCTCTTATGATTCTCATAGTTGAGAGATCACTGTCCTACACATTTAGTGCATAAAACTGGAATGCATCCAAATATGGATGTATCATTGTTACACTTGCATGATGTTATTCATTGAATATTCAGCCACTGAAACTGATAATCAAGTTTTCATGCCAAGAAATATATAAATTCTAGCTTGTTTATGTGACTAGGAAGATGTTACTTTAGTACTGACTATTTTAGAGGAAAAGAGAGCACTATTTCTGTGTCTGGTTTTCTGAGGAGACTAGATGGCTACTTGAATAGTATTAGTCCAGAAGAATGCTTCTGGTTAGAGGCAGGGCATTAGGTAAGGGTCACAGAACACTCATGCAACTTCGTGGTAAACTACAACAGAGGATTTATTTTGAGTGATCTCAGCATTGTGGTATGCCTGAGGCAGTACACGGGCACTGCACAGGCTGCATGAGGCAGTGATGGCTACTTTCAGTTGCTCTTTAGATTAAGGAAGACTCTTGTCTTGTGAGTCAGAGCTGTTATATAGCTGCTTGCTAGTGTTTGTTTCAGGGACAAAGCCTATCTGTTATTAGTGGTGTACTCAGTGTGTTCTTTCTCATGAATTTCAAACCTGAATAAATTATTGAAACGTAATGTTGAGGATTTGTTTTTAATACAAAATGAGTTAGTCCTTTCTGTGTATAGATAAAACAGGTTGAGTTCTAGGAGGCTGATATATTGTCCTTTGGAGGATTCTTACCCTTTGCTATGATTTTATAAATGCATCCTCACTGCAGACTAAGACTCAAACTTCTTTTAATTGCATTGTGGTTTTTTTAATCCTTAAAAAAAATAGGATTAACGCAAACATTTACTTTCGCATGCTTAAACTCAGAATGCTGTGCTTTTGTGTTGCCAAGTAACAGTACTTTGATCTATTGGTAAATACTCTTTTTAAAAGAAAGTCTGCTAACATTACTAATCACATTAAAAATCAAATGAGCATAAAACTAAATAGTTAACATTTTTTAAAGAAACCCCCTTCAGAGATGTAAGTTGAGTTAGCATCAATAGGTATTCATCTATCAAAGCATCTTCAAAACAGTCTTCTGATGCACATTTATATTCATACACATTAATACTGATCTCAATATATATGCAGACAAGGAATAGAATGGCTGTATTTGTGCATGTGGGCAGATGTGCTTTTCTCTTGTATCCCTGCTTGTTGCTGATGTGTTCCTACCTTCTGCCAGACAATGTCATGTCTTCCAGCCAATTGGAAAGGAACATGAACAATTGAATCAGAAGATAAAGAGGAATGAGATGTACATGAGAGGTTTGTAGCTCAGGTACAGCTTGTAACAAGATAGATGCATTTTATAAGTTTATAAATTGATGAACATCTTTGTCACTGTATTGACTTCCTGCTGTGTCAGCTCATAGTGTTGGTGGGGATTAGGATTTCGTATGTTAACAGAGCTTAAAAGGTCCTTTGTATAGGAAGAGTTAGGTTGTGGTCTGAACCAGTTATTGAGCATCTGGTGAAGGGGTGTGGCCAGCCATGGGGGCTCAGGTGCAAGCAATTCATGTGTGAACTTAATCTCAATTCAGCGCTGGCAGATGAGGGGGAAACTTCTCTACTTGGAGATGACTCACTGGAAAACTCCAAGGAAGAAACTCTTTGGAACAGGGCTATTCCTTTCTTATTATCATCTTGCAACTAATACCTTTCTTGGGTTATCCTCACTTTGGTCAGAGGCAACTGTATGCCTCTATTCATCTAATATATGCTGTAAATGCTTTTATACTTCAGGATGCGAAACTGTTTCTTTACTTTTCATGGGAATGAAGTAGGTAGAGAAGCTCAAATAGTGAGTGCAGGCAGTCTTATTCCATACTTAAGAGATTTTAAAGTTTTTTTTCCAGGAAAGTGTTTTTAATGCTGGAGTTGGAAGTTACCCAATTAAGTCCATACCAAAGTATCTAATTAAACAGTTTATTTTTTAAAAGCAACTGAAGCTGGTAAGATCAGATAGTTCTCAGCACTTCAGAAATTATCTGCTTATTTCAAGTCAGTGCACATGATGATGCCTAGCTTTACAACATATGTTTGAAAATGTTTTTTTTATGAAGTATACTATTTTACTAGTCTACAGTGAATTCATTAGATAAGGCCATGGATTATGTGGTCTCTCAAAACCTCTGATACGTTTACCTGTGTGAAGAGATTCAGTGGTAAAGAATCTGGGACCTCCATACAGTTTCTTAATGGTGCTGGTTCTTGTAAAGGTGAATGTGTGACTTAGACAGAATTTAGTATTGATAACTCTCAATTGCTCTGGCAGACCTGTGGAGTGGGTTTCTGGAGTCACACAAAGCAAAGGAAAATGTTTAATCTGCTCTGTGTGTGTGTGGAACCAGTTCAAGGCCTGTGAGCTGCCAAGGTGGCATAAGGATACTGAAGTCAAAGAAAAACTGCAGGAAGAAGTCATTTATATTTATTTTCCCACGCAAGTAAATGAGTGATTTTACTTTTTGCTATTTAAACTTTTATTAAACCCAACCTTTCTGTGCAAGCAAACCACTCCTGATTTTGTGCAAACATGTTGAAGAGTGGCTATTTGGTGAGTACTCCCTTGAGGAGCACTCAGTTGGGGTCTCTTATATGACAAAACGTCAGTCAGTGTAATGGAGTAGGAGTGGGGTGTTCACTGACACTTGTCTGAAACAGGACTTTCAGAACAACAAAAGGCTGAGAAAAGAATTAGGGCATGGAGTTCAGGGTGCTATGAGTGATGAGGGACAAGTGGAAGAAGCAAAGTGTTGGGACCTGTGGAGAGAGCTGAAGAAACTGGCAACAGAACAAATGTTTAAAATTTCAGGGCTGAGTGACTTGCTCACATGAATACTAAACTTACCATCAATTTCAAGGCAATGTGGATAAAGCAAGGCTGGAGATTAGCTTCTTACTTGGTAGCGTTGCTGTGTATAACTACCTCCTGCTAAATTCCTTTCAGTTCTACATCTAAAAATTGTATTGACTTGGTTTGTATACAATATGCACTCTGAATACATGATGATACAAAATTCTTTCATCACTAATATGTGTTGCAACAAATGCAAATGTTTAAAGACTTGTTTTCAAGATTCTTTGTAAGTTGAAGTACTTTGGAGATCTTCACGTTACTGTTGGTCTTGACAGTTGTTTTAAGATTGTAAACACATTGCTGCAAGAGTGCAAAATGAAAAATAATATTGCAAGCATGAATTTGTTGAAACCTAAGAAGTGATATTGAAAGCTTGTTGAAAAGCTGACTCATCCATAATAACACTTTTACTTAAAATGTTTAAAATGTCCCTGTAATGATGAAAATGACCAATAATTTTAGTGTAAAATATCAGTTTATATGACTTGTCACCAACATTCATATGTTCCATTTCTTGGAGTAATGTAGTTGTTACTCAGAACTATTTCTTTTCCTGTAGTGTTGAGATGCTTTTAGAGATGCAGTTAAGGATTGCAAATTGTTATTGTTTCACTTTGGTGTGTTCCTCGCTTATAAATGGTGTCTTCTCCAAATACACTGCTAAAGCAGAGAAAAATAAATTTCATCAGATGCTGTGGATAATCAGCTCTTGGTTCTGATGCATTTCCTGATTGCAGTTAAGATCACTTCTGTGACAACCCCATTTTTGGCTTCGTAAGACTGCCCTGTACTGCTGCAGTCACTTTATGATGCTGAACCCAGTGATTTGGGTATGTTGGTGCAGGGAAGAATAGGTTACAGAAATGATCATCTTGTATTGCTACAGATGAAACAAGTTATGTGTTTTGAACATGAAATAACGTTAGACTAAGGTAAATTAGGATAATGAACTTTAAATAATAAAAGGATTGTTACTCAGCTCATGATATTGGGAGGAATGCTTCAATCTCCTTATGAAAAGTGTGAGAGTTATGTAGTGAACCAGGGAACAAATCAGTAATATGCTTAGTAATTTAGTGTGATAAAAGGCCTCAGTCATTATGCTTTGCAGCTTGTAGTGGAAAATTAATTTTCTCCTAATTCCATTTCTTCTCCTTAAGAAAGAAGAAAAAAATCCAATCTGGGACCCTTATGACTTTTTTTACTGGCATCTCATGCATTTCCCGTTAAATAACATGCACTTGACAGAATTCATTTCATGTATTATTGTGAATGACACACATTATTTGGTTCATGAGGATGTGTTTTCTGATGAGTGTTCAGTTTATGCTCTGTTGCTGCATTGTCACTTCATACTTGCTACATACTCAATCAAGCTAATGAAGCAGCTGTTTGCTATCTGTGACCTGCTCTGTTGTGTGACTGATAACTGCAGCACTGTATAGCTAGCACTCTAGACCTACTGCCAGGCCTTGAGTTACATTTCAGAGATATTTACTGTCCGGTGAAATTTGGAGTTGTGGAAAATAGTTTTACAGAGTCATTGCTGACTTGGATGCTGCAAAGAGCAGAGATCCATCACGGCTAAGATAATAACTAGCAGGCTTCAGAATATGGAGATGTGTGTTGTCACCAGAGCCCTCTAGAAACTGTATACTGTATGGAGCTGTGTCATTCTGTTTTGGTTATGAATTCAGTTCAGCCTCGTGCTTTTTCTTAATGCAAAGTGAGAAAGAGTCAGTTAAGGGGAATATAGGATAGCTTTTTCCTGTTGGCAACTAAAATGTACAATTGCTTGAGTTTTCAATGGGAATTTCATCCATCTGGTATGTTCTAAAAGAATAAGCCTCTTCAAATGCACTTTCTGGTCTTTGATAAATTGGACCTGGCAGATCTCATTCAGTAGTGTCCATTATAAGATCATGAAGCTAAGAAAACCAACATTGTAACTTGACATGCCAGTGAATTATGTCAAGTAGGTATTACCTTTATTTACAGCTCCAGGTGCACGAGGATCACTCACCAAACAGGCACACCAAAGAGAAAAATGATGATCTATTCAAATGCATAGCACATACATGTTCATTACATTCTGAGGGCATGGACAGAAATGCTGAGAAATGTTTGACATCTCTGGTGGTTGTGGGATTAAAGCTAATAGTCATTTTTCACTGTAAATTTCCAACCTTTAAGGGGGGTAGCCCAAACTGTTTTTCTACTGATGTTATGTTGAGCTGAGGCATCTGTTTTGCCGTTTTATCTTCAAAAACAGGACATCTATTCTACTTCACTTAACAAGTTTTGCAGCCTCCATGTTTTGTTCTTGAGCTTGCTTTTAAGCACACCTCCTGTCCTTCCGCTTATATCTGCTCAAGTTGTTCTCACAATATTCTCATGATTCAATAAAAAAAAAGTTGAAAACAGCTTTGATGGTGTAGTAGAGTACATTATGCCAAAATGGTATGGCCTCTTTCTGCTGAAGAAACGTTGCCTTTCCTCTAAATGCTACCTTTGCTGAGATATTCAGAGTCTGTTCTGTGAAATATTTATTAGTAGTTAGTGGTGTAGCAAAACAGAAAAAGCTGAAGAAAAACTGTTCTGTTGCTGAAAGTACATCAAGGATGTTTATTTCTTTTGTGTGAGCTGTTTCTTTTCTGGTATATTCAGTATTCGAAGAATTACTTACTGTAGTCCTTGGAAGAATGGAGATATCAACTTGGACATCAACAAGGGTGAAGCTTAGGGGTATGACAAACTTACAGGGATGTGAGTGCACAGGTGGATATTTTGAGGACCCTATGTCTGCTTATACCTTTTCTGCTTTCTCTATGATCTCAACTAAGGCAGATTATCAATAAAATCGGGAAAAGATGGATTGAATACAGTGCTATGTGATTAGCAATTGAGTGTATTTTATTTTTGGTTGCATACAACTGAGGAGAAGGATCTGAGTTTTTCTTGATACACACAGTGCTAGGTGTAGCAGTGACAGTTACCATGATTCACCTTTCATTTTATGGTTACTGTGATGCTTTCCTAGTAGTCCTGCATCAGGCTACATCCCCACTCTTACACAAAGAGAATCTTTTAAAACAAGCAGTGTTTCAGAGAGACATCCATAGCCATCAGTGAGAAGGGAGCATGATGTGATGGTATTGTGGCACTGAGAGCTCTGTAGGGTAAACCTGCAGTATGCAGGTGCAGGCAGACAAGAAGGTGACACTTAATTTCTGTATCCTGATGTTTTTGTAGTCCTTCACTGGCTATATTTTAATGTAGAATAACAAACTGAAAGGCAGACTGAAAAAATGATACATTAGTACTGTATAACATAGTCCTGGATGTAGGAAGGTGCTGATAAGTAGTAAAAAGTAAATGATTGTGTGGAATATACTTGTGAGACATGCACTAGGAAGCCTGAATTATGTCAGATGAAGTTCTTTGACATAGACAAGTATTCTTTGACAACTATACAACTATCCTTCCCTTGTTACCTTAGTGTGAGTGTATTTTGCATGTTCTAATTATCCTTTTACGGATGTTCTGAAAAACATGTCAATATTAGAGTAAAAAATATAAAACGGAAGAGCAGTAGAAAGACCTGTGAGCATGGGAGGTTAGAGAGACAGGTGTGATTTGCCTTTGTGTGCTCATATCTGGTATCAGACTTGATCCAATTGTTCTGGAAGATGTGTTATTGTATAAGATAGGAAAGACAGAATTGAATTATTGTATTTTCTATAAGTATGAGTAGTTGTATAAGACTTTGATGTCAAAGTCTGGAACTCAGAAGTTATGTTGGATGCTTTTATTTCTGTGTGCTTGGTTTATTTTCAGGAGTGGAAGGTGTAGAAATGTGACTTTATTTTCTTTGTGATGTGTGATAGATTTTGAAACTCAAGCCAATATTCATCTGACTGCTGCGAGAATTGTTTTCCTGTTAAAATGGTACTCCAATTCCAGGCTTTTTTCACTATGCGCGTTTTGAATTCTAAGAGTTGCACTGAAAAACAGTTATAGTGATTTGATAAGTCTTATTTTTTAGTGTGTGGAACTCGGGTGCCTCACCTGACTTACAACTACTAGGAAAATGGACTGATTAACCAACCTGTTTGAAAAAAAAATAGTTTTTAGAGTGTGTCTGAATGTGAAAGAAAAAATGGGAAATAAATTTCACTTATCTTTAGACAATAGCATGCATCTCTTTTTTTTTCTGCAGCAGAAAGAGAAGTGATTCAGTTTGTAGTCAGTTATTAGGTGGCAGATGTTGTACAAATATAGAAGAAAGATATGATTCTCGTGCCAGAGACTTTACAGTCTATGTCTAAATGGGCAGCAGGTGGATACACCAGACATGGGAAAACAAAACAATGAGATGAGAGCAGTCAGAATCATGCGGATCGTAACAAAACAGCTGCCTGCTCATTGTTCAGGTCTTAGATGGGTATCATGACAAATGGCATTCTGGGGAGATTTGGAAGAGCTTAGTGTTGTTTTAGAGAATTATCATTTATTCTGTGACATGCTGGAAAAATGTTGTTAACAATTCAAAGCAGAATTCAAAGATAGGCTTAATGTTCTGTTTCTTCAGAAAATAAATCCTTTTCCCATTTCCTGTTTCTTTGGTGATTTAGGGCAGAACCTCATGGAATGATTTACAAGATTTAACCCATCAGTCTTTCAATCCTGGCAATTATTTTTGTAGCACTAGAACATACTTCTAGTGTAATCATGTGATTTGCAATTTTCACCTGCAATTGTATGGGGTTTTTTTGAGTTTTATCTTTCTGGACTGTGCAGCTGTGTTTTATTATGATAGAAGTTTATATTTCGGAGTCAATATACAGTCGGATTAAAAATTATCATGCTTAGGTGATCTATTATTGCAACCAAAAGTTATGCTTAAATGCTTATTATTGCTGCATATTGTGTTTTTATGCCAAAATCCCATGAGTCATTCCAGGCAGTTCCAGCCTTTACATCTTTCTCATTATGCTTGTTCCTTTCTCTTGCTTCCAGACTTCCTTTTTCCTTTCATATTGCACTTCAGTTTCTCTGTAAACAGTACTCACATTCTCTAATTGTACTGAGCTACTAAATGCAGCATTTATTTACATATGTATATAACTAGAAAATTGTCTATTCTGATAGTAGACATTTGTGATGGCCTTTAATACATACAAACGTTTTCCAAGACAGCTATAAGATTTGTTCATAATGCCTCTCAGCACTGATAGAACATTTTCTTTGTGTTTACTTACTGATATGTAAATTAAACACATGAGAAGCAGGGCAAAAAAGAAAATATCCTGCTACTGCCTCAGATTGATACTTTGAAGTTGTAGTGAGACTAAAGCTTAATTTTCCTGTATCACGTAATCAGTGTCACTACTTTAAAGAGCAAAAGCTGCCAGTTGAAAGATGCTTGGAGTTAAAGTCTCTGAACTGCCGATTGTTACAAGGTGGGGAGATTTCAGGGGATGCACCACTGCAGTCATTCAATTTCTGTGTTTTTCTGGCTGTTTTTTTTTTTTGTCCACTGTTGGTAGAGAAGATATGGTTAAATGAATCTGGATCCACAGAGGCCATGTGTATGTTCTTAGTTGGTGTATCCTGAGAGGAGTAGAAGTATGTTTTGCAGGTCTATGTGAGAATACTGAGCTGAATCTTTAATATGCTTTTCATTTCAGTGTATTAGGGCTGCCCTGTCACTTCAACATATAAATAAATTTATTAACAAGTGGAAGCAGAGCAATTGGCAAAGGTTTCTTTGAGTTTAAGGCCTTGCTGCTTAGGCTCAGATCTGGCATTAATGGTGATCCCTATGGTGTGCTCGCTAATTGCTCCTGTTTTGATTTTTCATTTGTAAAATGTGAAACTATTTTATTTCTCAGTTGCTTTATTGAAAATTTATCAGACACACAGCTTATTTTACTAACTGTGATTTCAGCTAGAGCCTGGAAGCTCAGGTTTAATGTAAATAGTTATAATGAAAGCAAAGCACAAAGCTCTTGTTTAGGATGTATTACATAATCTTTGTAAAGCAAGGGAGTCTAAATGCATGTTTGTAGTGCTGTCCTTAATTCAGGTCTTTTTTATTTTTATATTTTTTTTACATTTTTACTATTTTTTTTAATACAAATGCTGAACTGCGTGCTAGAATTTTAATGCTAAGGAAAGCTCTTTTTCTCTCACTAAATCAATATATTAAGGTCAACCTTGTGGTAATTTTGTTTGAATCAGGACTCTAGTACTAAGTACAAGAGGACCTTTATCAAGAGAAAGGGTTACTGATGTAGACAAAGGTTGCAGAACCAGGACTATTAAATATGACCTGCAGGTAAAGGTAGTCACAGACATAACAGTTGAAATGGAGCGATAACTTTAACTCTTTCTGTACTTTTACCACTGATTCTTCATATTAATGTTTTTTCAGTGTAAGCTTTTAATGGTTTTAATTAAACTTATGCTCACAGTTTCTGCTCCATGTATCCTTTTTGGCAAAACTGCAAATGCTCAGAGACAGCAAGCAGTGAAGAAAGAGTGAATGCTTTTTACAAGCTTAACAGCTGTAAGAAAGAAACAGTCTGGCAAACCATTCTGAACCTTCATTTACACACAACTCTAACCCATGTGGGAGAGATTTTCCTGTTCTCTTTCTCTCTTTAGCTGTGTACATTTATACCTTGGAAAAGCATATTCTCACTGAAGTCAGTGCTAGCATTTTGTAGGTATTCAGTTTTGCATACAATGAGATATACCAGTGTGACATCTGACATGCTCATTATTTTAAACGAGAGTATCAGGTAAAGCAGCTTGCTACCATGCTATGATTCCTGAGAGGTTTTTATTATTATTATTATTTTTGGTTTTATAATAGCCAATACTTAAGGAGCATGCCATAGTTTCTAGCAGTCACATATCCACAAAATAAAAAACTGGAAATTATAACATCTAGGACTTTTGTTTCAGGGTTTCATTATTATGCTCTTGTCACCTTTCTCCTGGTTGTGTGCATCTTAAAATGTGTTTGCAGTGGTAATGGCACAGAATATTAGTATTCCAGTCAGTATCTGCAGTATACTTAGTTGTTCTGGTACAGCTAGGGATACTGTGTAGGACAGCATGCTTTTGGATGACCTTACTGGTGACACGATAGTCTGCAGCTTTTACTCCTATTCGGGATTTTGGTTCTGAGGTATTACTGGGGAGTGCACTGAGCAGAATCTATGGAGAGCTGGGCTTCTGATGCAAAATAGATGAGCAAAAGCAAGTGAGTGAATAAGAACAAGAATCTCATCCACAAGACACTTCCTTTGATATCCCCAGCTACCTCCCTCTGCAGCAGTACAACTTAAAGGAGGTGAGATGTTGCTCCAGGGGTGGGAGAAGTTCATAAAAGGACAGAGATGACTTACTAATGTGGAAGAAACTGTCAAACTGCATAGACTTAAATATCTGCTCCCAGTTCTGGCTAACCTTTTAGACATGTGCATTAATAATACAGTTATTCTGTGTAAGAAAGCAATGACTTTGTGAATCTCATGTTATATTCATATGTAAATATAACGTAGTCTTCAAAAATTGTTTTCTTTTCAAAACCAAATCACTCATTGCATCTTTATACTTGATTTCATTTGAACAGAGTGTGATGTTACAGTTTCAGCACAGGGTATAAACCTCTAATCCATAATGACTGAGGAATATATTCTCTGCTTGAGACACACATATGACCCCATTATCATTGAAAGCGGTATCCATATGTATCAAGGGTGCAGAAGAATAGATCATAAAAATACTGGATTTTATTTGTCAAAATGCTTGGCTTCTTTATCAAATGGAATAAATTAGAAGCTATGTTTGCTTGAAGGGTGAAAAAATACCGCACTCTATCTCCTGAAACAAAGATATTAAAAGGGCAACAAGAATCATGGTTCAAAAGTCACCATAAATTGGTTTGCGAGGTTTGTCTTCTATAGCTTGTTTGAAGTCCTGCTAGTAGAAATCCTTAGTACTGTGTGTAGTCCCTTGGTTTATTGTCAGCCAGGATCTCTTCTTTCACTGAAAATCTCTGGGGAAAAAGATATTTTTTAGTTAATGCTTCTAAGGCTGGAATGATAGATCTTTAAGTGGGCTACATAGTGTGGAAAGGCATCCCTGTTGTCTGTGTAGAATATTTTTCCAGTTCAGTGGGAGGATTATGATGATAGGTGTTAGTGTTTAATATTTTCCAAATAGTGATTATGAGAAATGTACCCTTTGTCATTCTTAAGCAGCTAATGAAGAGCTGTTGTTTTTCCTCAACTGTTACATCCGAGTGGAAAGTCTCAGTTTTTTAACTGAAGTTAACATTTAAAAATATATTTACATATAGAATTTGTGATGGTTCTGTTTCATTTCTTTCAGTGAGGCTTGTGCACCCAATGCCTTTTAAGCTCTTAAATCCAGGTGCCCGTGTTTCTTCAGGTAACTGAATACCATAAGAAAAAAGGCCCTAAATGCCTGCTTTGGTCTGTTCAGTTCCAGTCTTTAGGGGCAGCAGCTCAGGAAGCTTACTGGAGCGTGTGTTCCTGGAGACTGTAGTGGTTGTCTGACTGCAGATGCCCTAGAGCCCAGCTGAAAGCCTACTGAAGTCAATGGAAAGCATCTTTTTAACCTTCTAAGCTCTTTAGCCTACAAGCTTATCAGGCATGTAGCTGTTGTTTTATTTTGTTTGTACAGTTCTGGATACCACAAGACTATTTCTCATTGATTTCTAGGCACTGTCACATCAATAAAGTTAAAAATATATTTATAAAATTTTTATAAGCATTTTCATTATGTATTATCTCCTTTCAGTGCATCACTTTGCTGTGCACTTTGTTGTGTGCTAACAATTTACGGGGACAGATGGCAGAGAGGCTCATCATTCCTTTTCTTCTTACTCTGATTGGTGATTTTGGATTATAGAAAACATTTTTGAGGTTAAGAGGTCACAGTTTGGGAAATCTATGGAACAGTGATGCCTCCTATTAGATACTGGAATAAAAACAGAGTGTAATGTGTCTGTTGTCTTACAGTGGAGTGGCAGTCAGCTCTAAGAAATCTACTTCTGTAATCAGTTGTAGGCTGCTCTCCTGGTCTGTGCATCGAATCAAGTGGGTGTCCATGGCTGTTAAAACAGTGGTATAAGATTTGTATTCTAAAGAAGCATAATCTTTAGAAACTGTTGTCACTGTTTTACTCCATATAAGGAGCAAAATATTTTGTCTCAGAGTGCCTCAGTTTCTCTGTTATGTTAGGCACAAATGCTGTTTTCTGCTCTGCACTGACAGCCTGATATGAGCAACAACAACCAGCTCTGGAAGGAAATATCCAGTAGGACTGGGCTCTACATGAATCTAAATGCCTAATTTATTCATGGACTGCTCTCCAAAGTAACAGTGCAGCAGCCAGTCTGTATGAAAAACAAAACTGCGGCTGAGATGTTGACTGGCTGTCAGGACGTAAAATCTTTTTCACTGGCTCAGCTTCATCTTCACTTCATTTGAGCACTGTCACAGGCTGCCCAGGGGGGCTGTGGATTCTCCTTCTCTGGAGATATTCAAGACCCACCTGGACGCCTACCTGTGCGACCTGGTGTAGGGAACCTGCTTTGGCAGGGGGTTGGACTTGATCTCTAGAGGTCCCTTCCAACCCCTATGATTCTATGATTCACAATGTGATAAGGCTGTGAAATTAAATAAGCTTATGTATGTGCGCTGTCCAAATCTCTTTGAATAGTTGAGGCATAGGCCTTCCTTACAGACTGTTACATTTTTTGGATCAATTTTTAGCTGCTGTATTTTATCCATCTCATTCAGGCTATTTTGAGCACCTGCAGCTTTGTCAAACATTAGTGCACAGAGTTGGACATGACTGAGCAGGTAATGTCGAAGACTGGCGATTCACTGCTGCAGCANGTGGTATAAGATTTGTATTCTAAAGAAGCATAATCTTTAGCAACTGTTGTCACTGTTTTACTCCATATAAGGAGCAAAATATTTTGTCTCAGAGTGCCTCAGTTTCTCTGTTATGTTAGGCACAAATGCTGTTTTCTGCTCTGCACTGACAGCCTGATATGAGCAACAACAACCAGCTCTGGAAGGAAATATCCAGTAGGACTGGGCTCTACATGAATCTAAATGCCTAATTTATTCATGGACTGCTCTCCAAAGTAACAGTGCAGCAGCCAGTCTGTATGAAAAACAAAACTGCGGCTGAGATGTTGACTGGCTGTCAGGACGTAAAATCTTTTTCACTGGCTCAGCTTCATCTTCACTTCATTTGAGCACTGTCACAGGCTGCCCAGGGGGGCTGTGGATTCTCCTTCTCTGGAGATATTCAAGACCCACCTGGACGCCTACCTGTGCGACCTGGTGTAGGGAACCTGCTTTGGCAGGGGGTTGGACTTGATCTCTAGAGGTCCCTTCCAACCCCTATGATTCTATGATTCACAATGTGATAAGGCTGTGAAATTAAATAAGCTTATGTATGTGCGCTGTCCAAATCTCTTTGAATAGTTGAGGCATAGGCCTTCCTTACAGACTGTTACATTTTTTGGATCAATTTTTAGCTGCTGTATTTTATCCATCTCATTCAGGCTATTTTGAGCACCTGCAGCTTTGTCAAACATTAGTGCACAGAGTTGGACATGACTGAGCAGGTAATGTCGAAGACTGGCGATTCACTGCTGCAGCAACTTATCAGTGATCTGCATCTATATGCAACTTGATTTTGACTGTGAGAGTATTTGTGATACCAGGAAGGCAATGTCCTGTTGTGTGTGTTCATTATTATATTTCTAGATCCTTGCAGTTGTTGCATTAAATATGTAACTTCTGTAAATCAGACTGAGCTTGCTGTGCTGTTCTTTTAAACTGGACTGAACAGACTGAGCAGCTGTCCTCTGATTCCCTAAATATGCTACTGTTAAAAATAGTTAAACTTGCTTTTCTCAAAAACTGAACTTGGATTAAATAACTTTTTTGTTATTTTTGCCTCTTTTTCCATGTTTATGAACATCTGGCACAACTAAAGTACAGTTAAACCTAGCAAGTTCTGCTTTCTTATCTTCATATAGATTCCCCATGTAATGCTATCTATGTGGCAAGGAAGGTCAAAGCTTTTATGTGAACTTGTGAACTGTGAATATAAAAACAAATTCCAAAAAATAATTCCATGTTTGAAACAGCAATGAGGCAGTGTTGGTGGATCTGGTAAGCAAAAACGTGTCTAAAAATCCATTACAGTGTTCACTGCTTCCATCTTCACTATAAAATTTCCTGAAATCCAGCAGATGGCAGTGAGCAACAATCTGAAATCCAAACGCTGTGAAAGTGAAGTGGAATTTCCATCACTGGCACAAAGGGATACTGGATTAATTTAGAAAATAAATGGCACAGATGTGGCAGTTATATGAAGGCATCTAAAGAAATGAAACATTTTTCAGACTGGTAGCTTCTAAGTCAGCCTTAGAAGGTGAAGTTGTGTTTGTCCCTGCACTACCTCCTTGTTCCTCCTCATCTGGGCAGGCAGTATTGCTTTGTTGTGATGCAGTGCTCAGCAGATAAAGGTTGTTAACGATTCACTCTGTTAGATTAATAGAAATGCAAAATGTGTTTTTGAATAGCTCATTTTACATCCGAGTCTTTTTTTCATGGAAGATATAATGAATTGAAGTGAGATAGGCAATTTCATTCATTACAGCTGTCAACCAGTGCACACTGCTACATTTGATTTGTTTCAGTGCTTCTTGCAGGTTGCTGTTGATGTGCTGGTCATTACACTTTATTTTGTGAACTACCCGGGTGGTGAAAACAAATAAAAGGAAAGGTTACTGGGCATAATGGGAACAAAGCTTCATTTTATATTGTTGTGAGGAAAATGCAGGATTAAAAAGTAAATGTACTCACTGGCTAGGCCCTTGTACGCAGAAGTAAATATCTGAGCCTTTATTTATGTGATGTTGGTTAAATTAAGACATCAGTACATTCTATTGTCATCTAGTATAGTTTCCTTTCACTGAAGGGAGGAGGTAAATTCTGAAATAAGCAAAATAAAGATTTGAAAATCCAGTTTATTAGCTAAATTCATTATTAATTTAGTGGGAAGCTGAAATATAAAATGCAGTGCAGATGTTGCTGGCAATAGCTAACACCCATGACCACAGAGGGTTGTTTTCAGTTTCTGCCTTTCTGTTCTTAAGGCATTTGTCTTCTGCTGAAGTGAAAGAAACTTTGTGTTTGAGATGTACTGCAATGTTATTAAGTATCCACACGTACTCTGAAACTGAAAGTGATCAGGAGGGAAGACAAAGGCCCCCACAGATACAGAAAGCTGAAAAGGTAATGCCTTAAGTTGGGCCAGGGTGAGTTTAGGTTGGATATCAGGAAACACTTCTTTACAGAAAGGGTTGTTAAGCACTGGGATAACCTCCCCAGGGATGCATGTGTTTAAAAAACATTTGGATGTGGTACTCAGGGACATGATTTAGAGGAGGGTTGTTAGGGTAGTATGGTTAGGTCGTGGTTGGACTCGATGATCTTTAAGATCTTTTCCAACCTGAGTGACTCTATGATTCTATTCTATTATTTAAGAAATATCACAAGAGGGTGGGGATGACCCCAGGACCTTTCAGTGGGAGGACTCATCTTACACAGGTTCAGTCAATAATAAATAATTTGTCTCAAGTAATAGTACCAAAACTTGAATGCGGACTACTAGGTCATACTGCTAGATAGCTTGACTTGCTCCTCAAGAAAGTATGTACTTCAGAAACAAACATAGGTCAAGGAAGGGAGAAGTCAGAACTCTGATATTCTTCTGTATCCTGTCCTCATTTTGCTTTCTTTCCCTGGAAATGTTTAAAAGCAAAGCTTTGTTCAGTAATGAATAATAGGTTTTTTAATCACATAAATCGTGACTTCTGCTCAGTGGAGAAAACAAGAAATAACTTCGATAAGACCCATACTTTGTCATTTGAGCTGGAACCTGAACCTTTCTTGTTTTATGAGTATAAAATAGAGAAGTTTAAAAAAACTTTAAGCAAGTTTTCCTGTATTGCTGTTTCACTGTTGTATGAGTAATTCCTGGAGTTTGTATATAGTCTGTTTTAAAAATAAAGTGAAACACTTCTAGTCACATGCAATATTAACTACTCTTTAGAGAAGGAGCTGTGTAATTAACTTCATTTTTCTTTATGAAGCTGGGTATTGGTATATAAGGGTTACTGTTTTTCTGGATCTAACAATTGTAATATGAGGCACTGCTGAATAAGCTGTTCAGTGTATTGAGTTAAAAATATTTAAAAATTAAGACCTATGGATTTCACTGCTTAAGCACACATTAAATGCCTTTAGAAAAGACTGGTAAGAGGCCGTGATTGGGTTCCGTTATGTTGTGAGAAGAAATTTGTAGTACATTGGAAGATATATATGCTATCATCTATCTAGAGAAATAATTATGTGGTGGGTTTAAAGGAAGAGGCAGGGTGAAAAAGTGTGAAATACCAGAAAAGGAAGATGACACAAATTGAAACAGATAATACTTTCTGTCACTCTGTCTTGGCCCATCTTCTGTCCTCTTGAAAGAAATAGAAACACGGGCATCTGCAGCTGACCTATAATTGCCTTTGCAGCGTGATGTGAAGAAATCCGTCAAGTGCAGCAGGATGGATGCTGGACAGGGTTGACTTTGTCTTGCTGACATCTTATTGTAAATGACACTTCCAAGAGCTCATTTATTGCACTGCTACTTCTGTAAGTGGTGGTGAACTAAGAGATTGTAATCAGGGTGTTTGCAGCAATGAGATGAGTTGGGATTTTTCAGCCTTGTTTTTTTTTTTTTTTTTTTTTTTTTTTTTTTTTTTTTTTGAGCAAAAGCTGACAGACACCTGATCCAGTCTACATCAGATTGATGGCTGTTCTATAACCATTTCCTTCCAGTATTAACTGATGCAAATGCCTTGATGGCTAAAGGCTTATGTAGGTGCAGTGACTGACAGGTACTAATGCTCTGGTGGGATCTGTTTATTTGCACAGAAACTGCCTGTTGACTGGTTTAAAGAATAATTTTGTATCTTATATTTGGATTGCCTAGCTGATTTTTGGTAGAGGCTCTTTTCTGTAGTTAATTATAGGATTATAATTACCAATTATGTGGTAAGACACAAAAATTTTGTATTCTTGAACTACTGATGCATATATCTAATGTATTGTGCAGCTCGAGTGGCATAGGGAGTGACATGCATATGGCTGTATTTTTTTATTACTTCAGTTTTTCCATTGCACATTGTGAATGTAATAACAAAGCAAAGAAAAAAGGAAGTGACTTTGCACCTAGAAAAGTAGAATTTTTCTTGTCTGCAGGAAAGGAAAAGTGGGTGTGAAACTTTTGTTGGGATGGAATATTTAGTTTGCACTTCATTACCAAGCAAATTCAGTCCTGACAAGGTGAAATTCCAATAAGAATATGATCATGGTAATGTGACAATAGTCACGTATAGATTTAATAGCCAGTCTTTCAAGACAGGGTGTAAGACCAACTACTCTTTCCATTTTGTGCAGGCTGAATATATATTATCTAAGCCAAAACTTCGTTCATCCAAGTGGAGTGAATAGGCTGTTGTTTATTCAAAGAATTAATATTGCTCAGTTGCCATACTAACACCTAATGTTGTAAGTATATTTTTTTATTATAGCTCACAGTGTTTCAGGTATGTACAGATTTTGTTACTCTCAATCTCTATTTCTAGTGTTACCCTTTAACTTCCCATGCTGCACTGGGTCTAAAGTTTCATGAATTTCTGAGAGGAAGAAAAGATGGTTTTGCAGTGAGTGGTCAGCATTCTGAGCCCTTTGAAGGAAACACAGTGGTTTCTTCCTCCAGGATCTTCTGAGTTGTTTCTGTATGATTGCTAACATGTTACACTCACTTGTTCTTTGTTGCTTCATAGCTTATATTATATCCAAGATCTGTGATTTACATTAGGTTTCACATGTGCCTTTGTTTTTACTTTTACAACTGGTTTTACCCAGCTTCTAAAGTTGCTGTCATACAGCAACTGTAAATCAAACATCTGTGACTTGTTTTGGTAGTTCTATGGTCTCTGTTACCACCCTGTGTTGGCTATTTCAAGACCTTTGCTATAATTTTCTGTCTGTAATTTTGGGGGCCGCTGTTATACCATCTGTTTTTCTTACATATCACTCAGGCTGTGGTTTAACTGATTTATGAGCACAGCAAGCTAGTTCTGTGTTCCTCTTCTTGGGTTGCTAAGAGTTTGCTCAAAAATAACAGAAGCTGTGGAAGACAGCCATGAGTACAAATGTACAGAAGCAAAACGCAACTCCTTATTACCTATGGCTTTCAGTCATGACAGTATCATTGGTATGTTATAGAAATGGCAGCACTAAATGATTATACAAATTCCATGACGATGGGTAGGCAGTAAGAATTATCAAGTTAATCTATCTGAAGATTTAGCTCTGTGGAATTTTATTGAAGGTGATGTGGATGATTTTGCTATGTTAGCAGTTCTTTCTTTTTGGGTTGAAGTAATCCCAGGTACATACACATACTGGGAGAAGAACTCCTCAAGAGTAGCCCTGTGGAGGAGAAGCTGGGGGTCTTGGTGGGTGAAAAACTGAACATGGGCCAGTGGTGTCCTCATGCAACTTGGAAGGCCAATATCCTGGGTTCCCTCAGAAGAGGGGTGGCCAGTAGGGGCAGGGAGGTGATTATCCTTCTCTACTCTGCCCTCGTGAGGCCCCATCTGGAGTACAGTGTCCAGATCTGGGGCCCCAGTACAGGAAATATGTGGAACTGTTGGAGAGGGTGCATGAAACCAAGAATTTTCAAGACATTCACAGGACAAAAGTACTTCAGAATAACAGTAGTCTTTTTAGAAGAACATTCACTTGGTATGTGGGGGAGGTATAGGAAAAAAAACCATGCTTGGATTCAGACAGGGACTTTTAGATCTCCTGTATCTCTTAGTACAACAGAAGGCATCTCTCTCATGGGAGAGGACACATTTCTTTGGAAGTTTAATCAGTGTTAATATAATGCAAACAGTAATAACACAAACAAAATTGCCCAGAAAGTCAATGTTTCAGATATTTTAATATCTTCAGAAAGAAAATTATGCCTTACTAGATTTCACAGAAGACATTTACTGATCAGAAGTCAGATGCTTAATCACTGCAAATCAGTACAGCATCACTACCACTAAATGAGCAATGTTCTTTTTGTGCCACAAGATATGTATCTTGAAAAAGTGGAAGCAAGATGCACATGTGTTGTCAGTATGCATCAGTACAGAATAATTATTCATCGATTCCCTTCCTTTGGTGTGAACATCGTACCATTCAGTCCAGAAACTTGTATGGAGCCATGCTGGCTGTGGGGGATCTGGCATGGAGAGGGAATCCCTCTTCAGATGAGCTTCTACAGGAATAGTTAATGCTTAGTCCAGCCTGTTTCAACAAAAACTTTGTTACAGACTGGAAATGAATCAAGATCATGTCTTGGAATCAGGGACAAACCTGTTGACTAAAGGTAGCTGCAGTTTGTAAATGGTATTCAGTATTGCTAAGGCAAGAATCATTTGTCAGCTAGACATTCTCTTTCCAGGGTAAACTGGAAAAGAAATCCTATATGCTTTCTATGCATCTAAAAGGGATTCAGTATAGCAGAGAAGCAGATGGTCAGAACCTAGAAAGCTTATAATGCTGTGAAATGAGTGATGTATGCTGCTGGAAGAGACCAGGGGGAGAAAAACAGTAAGAGAAGTAGTAGGCTTTGACTGAATTTGAAACAAGCAATCAATTTCAGATCATAATTATCTTCTGAGTAATATTGTCCATATTTTCGTAAAGGAATGACTTTTGCAGAAAGCTTTTTTCTAAAGCACTGGAATGTAAAGGAGCTGAGGCTTTATCCGTTGCTGTCATAAAAGAGCAAAAGACATTTTCACAGATTGAGTAAATTTCTTGTATGATTACAGAATGGTGAGGATTTTCTTTGCCAAAAAATTGAATTATCCAGACAGAGAACTGCACAAAAAGTGTTATTTTGGTAAGAATTATTTCCTATTAAGACCTTCTTTTTTTAAGTTTTTATTGTTCTTAAACATAGTTTAGTTTGGAAATATTGTTAAGGAAAGGGAAAAGAAAAATGTCTTTTAAATGACCAAATTAAATATTTCAGTTCAGTCTTAAAATGTATGCCTGATTTTGTTTGTAGCACACAAGAAATAAACTTTTTATTTCAGCTTTGATAAGTACTTCATCTCAAATGATTGCAAGATCGGGAAACTTTTCTGCTCATCTGCTCATTTCTGTCAACTGAGTTAAATCTGAAGAGCAGACAAATACATTTATTTGGTAATGATGCATTAGTTTAGCAGTGGGTCACTACTGTAATCCTAATAATCATGATCTGCGTAGTTTAAAAAAAGTAGAAAACCCCACAACTCTGTAGGTAAATTACTCTGAGTATTTCAGATTTGGTTTGGAGGTCAGTACTGCACTAAAGAGAGTCAACTTCAGTACATTTGCTGGTGAAAGAGGCTACAGGTGCTTAAAAAATCTTGTACAGAATATGGGAACTGATTTTTTTTTTTTGTCCACTTTAAAACAGAAGTGCTGTATTGTTGATCAAAGGGAAACTGGACAGCTAAATTAGTGAACTGTAAAACTGGCATCTTACATTCAGTAGTAAGAAGAAACTTATCTCCCCCAGTCTGACCAGAATTAAACATCTTCTGACAGCTATTACTATTAGCTGTGATTCTAAGAGTGACAAGGTTTTATTTTATGGTTGAGGCTCAAGATAAGCAGAAAAATGACATGCTGGGTATCACGGATGAAGTTTGTACTGGCTTTCTGCTAAGTCTGTTTTCTTTAGATTGTTTGTTCTTTTTATTACTCCTGCTAAGCCTTTGGAGTCACTTACTCAGAGTCATTGGATGTTGCAATTTATTTCCATTAATCAATGTTACACTTAAATATATGGGATGTGAATGATACAAGTGGGGAATGAGGCGTGATGTTTATTTTGAGGCATTTTGAAAGAATACTCATCTCTGGAAGAAATGAATGGAAATTTATCTCGGGGAGTACCTATTAATGCATTACACTGAATATGCTTTTTCATTTCTACCTCCCTTAGGAGAAAAGATTTTTCCTTTGGTCAATTGAGTATGGCACAAGGGTAATAACAAGTTTAATGGATGCTATAAACCACCACCTTTTAAATGCATAATGTAATTGAATCAGAATATAGTGTCTATACTGATGGACTCCCTGGTGCTTTAACAACTGGAATTATGATTAAAAAGATCCAGTTAATGCTGACTTCTTATATGTTAAGCCCCTATTATAAAATTTTCTTTCTACAACACATTCATTTTTACTTTTGAATTATGCAGTGCTATCTTAAGTAGTTTAATATTACAATGGAATAAAATTCAAAGCTTCAAGAGAGCTTTATAATTCTTGCTGAAATACATACAAAACAAATTTGTAGTAGTGCTGTATGACTAATATTTTCTCTAAATATCTCTCACATCACATTCCTCCTTTAAAATTGCATTATTCAGCAGAAAGTTAGTTGGAAAAGTGACAGCCTTCAGTAAACCAACTGTTAGAGAACAGAATGTGGAAGAGAAATGGGCTTATGTGTTGAGTGAGAGAGACTGGGGGGGGCTTCTGCAGATACAGAGATGTCAAGGCTCATTGCAAAATGCAAGATCTGAAAAGTCTTTCTAAATAAAAGTGAATTGGAGAACGTGCTCTCTAAAATCATATGACCAGTGGACTGCTCGTGAACTAAGTTCTACTTTTGTGCTTACAGAGAAAACTGATATCACTGTTAGCTGACAAAATACTTAATACATATACACCCAAAATATTGATTTCTAAATTGTTAGTTTTGCTGGAGTTGATTGAAATATTCATTCACAAAAATAGGTAGGATTGGGTTCTGCAGGTTCTTTATGTTAGCAAGGCCTTGTAAATGTATTAGCTGAGCAGAAATGGCTATAATAGGCTCACACAGTAGCCTCAGTGGTTAAGAGGCATTTGGATAATGCCCTCAAAAACTTGCTCGTGTCATTTGGCTTTTTTTTTTTTTATTCTTACTATGCTGAATGCTTACTTTCTTTCCTACTTTCTCTGAGAACTGGGAAATGATGATAGATAATCACTGTGCATATAGAGTTCCATTTCAGTCAAAAGATTTCAATGTATTGGTGGCAGTTTGACTTGCAGTACAATCTGTGGTTTGAGTGTTCTTTGTAATCTGTAAATCTCATGTTTTATAAAATCCAGAAGTAGTTTGTTCCATTTTCTTCTCTCCATCAGACTCCTGCTGGTGTTTGGGAAGACCTTTATACATGAGTTGCTCATCAAACTGGTTTATATCTAGGAGCTTATTAGATGCTGTACCACTATCACTGCAGGTAGATTTCTTAGTAAAAAAGAAAATGGGGCACAAGAAATGTACAGTCTGTGCACATGTAATATGAAACTGTTTTTTGAATGACCTCAGATTTCTCCTCAAGGGATGTGCTAGACTTGGAGGTTCTGGTTTGTTCTGATTCCACTAAAGAGAGCACTCAGACTCTATAGTTCCAATAAATGATACTAAGGAATACTAATATTGTAAAGAGGAGTAGGAGAGTATAGGTAATGTCATATCTCTTCAGATGCCAGGAGCCCAGTGTGTCTTAAATTGGTCTCTAATTGGCACAGTACAACCAGCAGATCCCAGAAGGAGGATGTTACTTGATTTTGATCCTTTGAGGTCTTATTGGATTTTCTTAAAACAATTTTATTGATCATTTCTACTGTGAAATAAAAAATTGTATTCAAATGAACTTGTTGCTGCAGTTTTGTGTAAAGGCAAGGCCACGTAAGTGATACAATTGCTGCCGCTGAGCAGGAGCTGCCTCCAGGCTCCTCTGTTACAATTAGCTGACCAAGTTTATCTTGAAGTCACAGGATATGCATAGCACAGACTGAGAGGCCATGCTGTATGTGTGCAGCATTGCACAGCACCAGCCTGTGCTATACAAGTTCACTCTGAGATGAATCTCTAGCTCCTCAGCACACAATGGGTTTCTGACTAGGGTCAGTATAAGAGATCACCACAAAAGACAGTAGCCCAAACTGTAGATAAATTTCTGACTTGATTATTGTTGAGACATAAGTGCATGCTGATGAAGAAAGCATCTGGAGAAGAGCCTAGTGAAAACAGCCTCATCTTGTCTGTGTTTAAAGCTCTCACATAGCAACTATATAATTAACATTTTTCTTTTCCTCTTATTTGTGTGGAAGATATGGCTCTTCACTATTATTGTAGCCAGTGGAGATGTATTGCAATGAAAATGAAATGTGCACCCATGTTGACTGCCTTTCAAACCACTGAAATGGCTTTTTTCTGGCACCGTGGCTTGAAAGGTGCTGAAAAATTTGGAATTGCATGTGTTGGTTGTCAATAGGGATTGGACTCCAGAAGCAGTGTATAGTGTTAAAGCTTTGAGAGAGGGAGCATAACTATGGGAGTCTTCATGTGCCAGAGCAGTGAAATTTACACTGAATTTCAGTAAGGAAAATGTCCTGCCCTTGAAAAGGTTGCTTTATACTAATAATAAAATACTTTTTCGGTATAATGGAGCAACTCTGAAATGTCTTTTTGTATATTAAGACATTTAGCATTTATTTGAGAAATTATTTTCACTTTCTTATTAGATAGACCCAAGCTTCAGTGGACAAAATATCTATGTTCAAGTGAAAGCCTCAAAAAATTGTATGATCATTTAAGATAACTGAGAAAATAAAAGTGGTAATGGAAAATGCAGTGAAGCATAGCTGACTGCTTCATAGTAGTCTGTATTCTACTAGAAAGACATGTAGACATGTCTTTATATAAGAAATTTGTTTGTACATTCAATGTTTTAATCAATTATGTGGCTTAAATCAGGCCCTTCTTAAAACATGGACATCCTAAATGTCTCTACTGATAACACCAGAAGGTTTTGCTGAGACTAGGATTTAACAGAAACTGAGACTGATATTGTCTTGTAACTTGACAAAACTGCTTTGAGAATGTAGAATATTATACATGACCTTCAGAGACTTGGTTGCAACAAAAAGTTCTTTTTAGAAAACGATGCAGAAACAGATTTATGATTCTAAGTAGATTTGTGTATGCTCTATTTATTCCTTGAGTTTAACTGAGGCTAGTAGGCAGCCCACATTTTTCAGTTAAGTGAAAAGGGAATTATTAATAATAGCTCAAAGACTAATAGTTTCCTCCTCCATGTTGATGGAGCTCCATAAGCTGGGGATCCAGTCTTATAATTCCAACTGTATTAGATGTTTTCTTGAGCTATTTTTGTGACATTAAAAACAAAGAGGAACTTTGGCAGCAATAAAACATGGTGTTATGTGAATAAGAGACTTTCTTACCATTGTAACTGATCTGAATGGATATGTCTGCAGAAGGCATTTGATTTGTGCCAAAAGCAATCAGCCAAATAGCTCGGAAAGGATTCTGAAGATTGTTCTTGTTGGCAATAGTTTTGTAACTTTAAATCACTCAAACTAAAGGACAGTATTAATTCCTGAAGTACTAGGTGGAAATATGTTCAGGACACAGAACCCTAGGTTGTCAGTAATGTGTTTACAAATTGATTCAAATCACTGCTTAGTACATATGGGTCTGTAAACTCCTCTCCATCAACTTCAATCATATAGCACAAATGTTACTTTGTTGGTTTCTTCTGTTTAGTTATACATTATGGAATATGTTGGGAATTTTTTCACTGTTTGGAGTTAATCCCAACTGATTCCTGTTTTAACATCATGTTTGTTCTTGTTTCTCAGCAGCTTTTATTTCCTGGTAATAATGAATTTCCCTGATGTCAACTGTCATGAGTTTCATCTACAAAGAAATCCATGTAATCTTGGTGAGGTTGCTTGCAGTGTTTTGTAGGGCTCTAGTATGTCTTAAATTGTTAATTTAGACGTTGGGGGAAAAAAAAAGAAAAGAAAAGCAACCTCCTGCTTGTGTTGCAATTCTTATGAAACCTTTACTGACTCAACTAACATCCTATGGTTAGCAAGCTCTTTATAGACTACTTTATTAGGAACTGCATTGTTTTTTTTCCTATTCACTCTTAACTGAGATTTGGTAATTGGCCTGTGGTATCATATGCTGTCTCTCATCTCTGTTGATGCCAGATTAGATAGAGCAAATTCTCAGATACGAAACACTATTTTTCACTTTAGTATCATTAGCTGTGCATTTTCACCTGAGACGAACAAGAACTTGCATGTGTAGAAATGTGTAAGACTGGCTGGAATGTGGCTTATCTTTCATGTCGCTGTCACTGCTGCTGAAATGCACTACTCACCTTCTCACTGCGCTCATATCTGCTGTTTGGTCTCCATAAACATTCAGTGAGGACCAGTGAACGTCAATGGGTACCATTTTTTTTGTGTGGAAGAATTCAACTCCACACATTTGCTTCATACACACGTCCATGTCAGGTGCCATTTTGTCAGATTACTCTTCTGCTGCTGTCTGTAACACAGCAACAAAATGTAACAGAACATTGGTAGGAAAGTTCGATGTCTACTGCCATAGCAACATCTGCCTCATATAATGGGCTAACATAAAAGGGGGTGAATTACTTTTGGAGCAGCCCTTGTACATAAACCAAGTCATGGGGTAATTGTAGTGATGGTACAAGTCAATTATGTCATTGTCAGGGTTAGCTTGAGAATTTGATCCGCCTAATGTTTTGCGTGAAAATAGTAACAGGTAGCAAAATCCATGTTTTTTTTTTCAAGTCGCAGGGAACAAAGGTGTTATCAAATACAAAAACGAATCCATTCAACTCAGAAGAAGGGACGAAGTACTTTTTTGTTTTCACGTTTTATGCTGTTGATGGGCCCGTATTCCACGTTGGTGTCTTTAAAACTAACCCAAAGCCCCTGGTAATTCATAATAATGACCTGTTCTAGCCTCATTTGAATGAAGGCATTTTATTGGGTTATAAAGCAGTGTACTTGCATGCCAAATCTGGAATTAAAATGACAAACTAAGCATACTTAAAATTATTTGGGAGAGTTCAAGTCCAATAAGCATTCATCTGAAGGAAAGGGTAGAAGTTGCTTTAATTAAGCTTTTATTTTTCTTTTATATATTTCAGTGTAAAGTAAATTACAAGGTCTAATCCAATTTTTTTACTAAAGCCAGCAGAAAAATTCTGGCTGACATCAGGATAAAGTTAGCAGTAAGGGTTTCAAAAACAGAGCTATATGTGCAAAATGAAAGAAGTTATGACAGAAATCAAGACTGTGAAAATTGTCCTCGAGAGAGGTCTCTTGCATGAGGCGTTGTACTGGCATGAGCATAAGCCACTGAGCAGAGAAAACTGATTTCCTTCTAGATAATGATGATGAAGTGGGAGTGCAGGTGTGAACAGATCCTGCTGCAGTTCACTAGATGTATGTGCTTCTTGGGGGTTGGCAAGATTAAAGTGGTCTCTTTTGTTAGACTAGCAAATAGTAAAGTTACAGCCAAAGTCTTCAGAAGTCTTTTTTCTGCCTTTTCTTCCTGGATGAAGGTCAGTGATTCTGTGAATGTGTACTTAGTACTTATTCTTTTCTTCAGTAGAAGCTATTTTCTATCTTTTAATGCAGAGCCATTTTTCTTCCTTTCCTCTGTAGATATTTTGTGAGATACTCAAGGAATTTGCTTTGGCCAAGTAGAGGTTTTATTACACTGGGATTGAAATATTGCCTGATGATTTGGCAAGTTACCATTTCAGATGCTGGATAGGAGAAGACTGGGAATGGTTGTAAAGCCCTACCAGGTACTTCATCCTTTTTTATTTATTTATTTATTTTTCTTGGAAAAAGATCAGGAGAACAGTTTGTAGAGAGCTAATCCACAGCCTCTTTGCTCTTTACATGGGTTTAATTTTTTTTGTTGTTGTTCAGGTTGCAGTAGAGAAACTTGAGTTCATCATTCTCTTCAAGTCTTACCTTTTGTAATGGGTTACCTGTATTTCTGCGTTATAAGTTGTTTGAGTTAAAATAGTGGAGAGAATAATATCTCTGGTTAAAAATGCTTCATTAAATTGTATGGCATCATAATTACTTAGAATTGTGCCTGTCCACATAGGTGCAACAAGTTGCTCCTGTTGTTGCTGGTTGTTTTAAATATTTTCAGTTAACATTTGACTGAAAGAAAATGACTGTAGGGAACAGTACCAGGATATTTTACTGAATTTTATAGTGTTCACCACTGTGTTGATTTCCTGATCCCCTGAGAGTGCACAGCAGTTTCTGACTTTGTTCTCAGAGCCTGTCCTTAGAGGGATGGATTTTTGTACGCTCTTGCCTGACTGCAGTATTCCTGTGAAGTTAGTATATGTTCTTGACCACAAGGGGGGAAATGGGAATAAATTTGAGTGAGGAAAAAGCAGTATGAATGATGCACATTTTCTGTTTATATCCACTGAAGTTCCTTGGGGCACACTGCCTGAACACTGAGTTTGTCTTTCATAAGACCCAATGAGTGGAAAGTTACACTCTTTGCTGCAAGCTGAGAAGCAAGTTTTCTTTAAAAGTTCTGTTCAGCAGCACTGGGGGTGCTCTGAACTTACACAGCAGTATTTTGACAGGAGACTGGCAGGTATAAGCAAAAAATACAGAAATTTTTTTTTTTTTTTTTTTGCTACTGGTCTATAGAAACTTTTATTACCTAGTTTTTAGTACAGTAGAGTCATATATGGTACATATGATTGAATTTACTAGCTGATTGTACATTGTTAACCTGTATTCTCACCATCTGTTAATTATGGTAATGAATAGAAGCTGCAAGACCTGCTTTGCATTAAGCCCATGGATGGCACCTTTGAAGTTTACTTCACTACTGATGTCCACAGTGTTAACAACTGTTGAAGGACAGTAGCTACAGACTCTAAAACTCAAGATTGAGGAATTATTGTTCTATGTGCAGAAAGCATTGTTGGTTACATGTTTCTCTATTCTATGTTTGAATGATGAAGTTTTTTTTTACTGTTTGTTCAGTAAACAGCAGTCATTTCTGGCAATGAATAATGAAAGTTTCCAAGTATTTCAAAATTTAATACTTCTATTTGTGTGTGCATATATATACATTTCTAGATCTAAGAACGGAATAAAGATCTTCATGCATTGGTATTATTGGACTCAGAGATGATCAGTTATTTGAATTTGTACAGAGTAGGTATATATCTCTACCTATGGTTACAGTTCCAGAGATAACTGCTCCAGACTTTTCTAGAAAAGTCCTGAGATTTAGTAGATCTGTTTTTCCTTATTGGTTTCTCTTGAATTGTTAAGTAATTGGTAGCATGTTATTGAGTGATACCTCAAACAAGGTAACAGTCGGTGTTAGCGTGTAGCCAAGATCCAGGAGTGCTATAAGTTTAGCCTCTGAGTTAGGCACCTCTCTGAAAGTGTTGACTTAGTATTCTTTTCATTGTAGCGGTAGTCAGTCAGATTAATATTGAATCATTATGTGTTCACAGATCGTGCTGCCTGAGTTGCAGCCAAATTCATTTTTTACTAGAACACTCCTAATGTTTTGCTATTTATCTGGCTTGTGTCCTGGTCTATAGGCCTCTGTTTAGTGTGATATTTGGTTGCGAAGATCATTTCCCATTTGTATGAGAACTGTAGAGGAACTGCACACTTCTAACTATAAAAATTGTTTGGTTTGACTTATTAATATTCAATTACATTTATTTTTAAAGTGGTTTTGTTCACTGCCCTAGAATGCTTGTACAAAGGCTGCTTTATAATGTAAATTTTATTTGATTGAAAGTTTTGTGGAAGCCTGTTTTTGGCAGTGATCTTGAAGTCACGCATCCTGATGTTAAACCACAGATGACAGAAAAAAGAAAACTGCTGTCCTTGTATGTGCAAATTGTTTGAAAAATCTTCCATGGGCATGAAAACTAAATCTATTTAAATTCTCCACTGTGTTCATTTGCAGCGTATTAGCAAGGAAGTCATATTCTCTATTCAACATCTTAATTAAGAAAGACTATGATGTTCTTTACAAGTTCTGTATTGTCACAGGTTTCAGCAACCAGTCCTTTTTTACATAAGGCTGTGCCAATATCTAGTGTAAGTTTAGACTGGAGTGTCAGTGCAACTGAATTTCTAAGTTAAGTGATCAGATGGACTTATATGCATTAATGAAGTGAGAAGCTTTTTATTCTTTTTTATAATGGAATTTGTATGGATTGTTTCCTTTTTTCACTTAATATTTTTGAGTAATCTATATATCTAAAACTTTGCTATCTTTTATACAAACTGATTAAAAATTTGCTTTTTAAAATAATGAGCAAGGAACTATTAAGAAATAAAAAAGCTGATTTAATTCTTATGGGCTCCATGCATCATCAGCCTGAGCTATAGCAGTCCAAATAATACTTAATGCTAAACCTGAATGATTGGCACACTACATATTCAGCAGTAGCTCAGTGAGAAGGAGAATAGCATACTAGGAAGAAGTGTCTATACTGCTTGAAAAATAGCAGTTGCAGTAAAATTGTGGTGCTATTGAAATGCCATTAAGTGAAGAAATGCAATGCATGTCTCTATCCAACCACTGTGACAGTATAGGAAACATAAAAGAATAAGCTTTTTTTACTATTTGATGCAGGCTTGCACTGGGGAAAAACTAAATCCATCTTGGATGATTCAGCTACAGTTCTGTATGCTGTGAGAACAGGCAAATGCAAAAAAAAAGAGCAGTATCACTGTATGTAACTAGTTGGTTTAACACTGCCAGGTAATTCCCTCTTAAGGAATGATACTTATACCCTATTAGAGAGGAGTAAGAAAGAAGGAATCAGAATATAATGGAAAATGTTATATTCTCCAGTTAACTGAGACTTTCAGGCCCAGAAATGAGAAGTTTTTGGCCTAACATTTAACTTATCCAGAGCTTCAGTGTATTGGAGTCCCATGGGAACTTCTGAGCAATGACATAAGACAACATATAGCCACAACAATAACAAAGAACACCACAGCAGCAGCACATAGTATCAGTCTTCACTTCTTTTAATGTGGTATCCGGTCCCTTTGCTAAGAAGTCAGACTTCACTTATTCTTTCTCTCAAGAGTTAAGGACAAAAGCAAAAAACATGTGAGGAATAATACACTGAGCATTGCCTGCGTTACTGGGTTCCTAGCAGATTAATTGTCAAAAATCAGTTATGTGGGAGAATGCTTGGGAATTTGGAAGAAAAGAATCAGAATAACATAAGAAACATTCATTGATAAAGAAAGAAGGAGAGAAATATGGTGCTGAAAGAGGCTTTTAGGTGAAAAGCAAAATACTACATATAAAAAAATGCTTACACTCAAGAAGAGGCAGGATAATAGTCAAAGACCTAAGGTTTCTTGATGATTTGTAGACCAGCAGATTTGTTTCTCCAATGTATATCTTTTGCTTTTCTAACGTAATTTATTGTAGGTCCTGGTTGTTCCCCTTCTCCATCTTCATCCTATGACATGAGAGGATAAAAAAAAAAAAAAAGCGTTTTTCTTTCTTTCCTAAAATATATTTTTCTTCCAGACACAAATATTTTGATTATTTCTTCTTTGTAATAATGTTTGTATAACGGTCCTGAGCATCTTAATGTTTGTTTCTAGGAACTGTGATTTGTTGGTGTTTCATGTGCTTTTACTATAGTGATCACCTGAAAAAACAGTGAAAGGAAATGAGTTGTTAGGTTGTTTTTTTTTTTTGTCAGGATATTTGTCAGATGGAAGATTCACTTCTTAGAAGGCTGGATAGCTGAAAGCACTTCTAATAAAACTGAATTATATGAGGACAGTAAATGCTATCTGTGACAGAAAGAATGGAAATTGGACTAAAAGTTTCTTGAAGGTCTATCTTCATATTTTAGCTTATTTTAGCTCCTACTGAAAACTGCGTCACATCTGTAAAAATGTATTTTTATGGAACTGTCCAGGTGTGATTAGTTTCCAGAAAGAACTAGGAAGCAAAGAATGTGTAACTTTGGGTTGTGTGATATGAACACACTGTGGTGCTGGACCATATGAGCGTGCCTCTCATGCATGACTTACCACAGTCAGCACTAGGGCAGATTCAAAGTGAGATTCTCTTCCCATTCTGTGTGAATGGATGAGTTCCTAAAATAAAAATGTGACTTGAAAGAGGTGAAAAAATACCCTGCATTCAAGGAGCGCAAGTGCTGTTGTGCTTCCCTACCCTCCCCTGCTGGTCCTCCATAAAATAAAAAATATGTATGATGTATATTTAAAAAAAAAACAAAATAACATTCCCAACTCCTTTCTTTAGGATGTAACAATGGCATCTGAGAATGCCAGACCTGGTGGATGCTTAGTGCCCACCTGGTCCTACTTGAAGTAGGCGAGCAGCCTCTGCAAAGTTTTGTTGGTTTGTTCACCTATGACAGAAGAAAATAAGGTCTAGTCTTAGTTTGCTTCTTACATGGTTATTTGAAGTGTTTTGCTCTATATGTGCAATTTATGGATGTTGCTAGTAAGGTGTGCAAGTAATTTATTGGATACAAGAGAGAGAAATTCTGAAAGAAAAATGCAGAAGACAGTGAAACTTGAAAGTGATGATAGTTTAGAGGAAAAAAGAACTAAGCTGTTTTACAGCAAGATAGTTGACATCACGCATGGTAGTGAATTTTTTACCCCATGACCAAACTGAACGAAAGTTGGTCTTACTGGTTTCCTTAATTTTACTGCACTGACCGAAAAAGCTAATAAGTTCTTTCTCAGTGATAAAGTAGCTGGATGGAGTCAGGGATTTGCAAATTGCAAACCTGAGGATTTACTCATATCAAAGTTATTCAGGACTCCTTGCATACCAGTGTTGTTACTCACAGTAGAGTTCCCGGAAGTAGAGAAGTAGGTTTCAACACTAAGCTCATGCAGTAAAGCTAAAGTAACACTCCTTTTGGGTTCTTGGAAATACTGAAAAAATCAGAAGTACCACATCACCTTACTGTAGGCAGGTACTATATGTAGATGTTGCATTTTGTCTCATAAAAGCCATTGTACAGTGTGTGGTTGAAATCTGTGGCAAGTTCAGTGTAACAGGTTGGAGATGTAAACTAAAATGAAACAACGTAGATTTTACCTGGGATTGGATAGTCACTTGAGCATTTCTAAGTATTTCAATTCATAAAATACAAGAGAGAAGATATGGGATGTTAAATACAAATGCAGTAACCTGATGGAAATATTTTGTGGTGCCTGTCACAGTGCAACTAAGAGGCTCCAAATGATGTAGATGTTTGGTGACATCTGTGATTGGATAAGACAGATGTGCAAGGAATAAAGTGTAAATTTAGCTCTTGGTATGCGAGCACAAAATTGAAGTTACAGGTCTGCAAATGCAATAATTAGGTAATGGAAAGGAGTATGAATACAAGGCATAGAGTTGATAATGCTTCCTTCAGTTTATTTTCTTTGCATAGACTTGCATGGGATAGAACATGAATCTTCTGGTTCGAGGCTCAAGTTGGAATAAACTGACATGATAGAATAGTTGTTGCATAATTATACTTTTTGAATGTTTTATATAAAAATATATATTTTACTACAGTTCTGGTACTGTTTAATGTTAGAAATGGGATAGGATTAAAGGACTGGTAGTAAAATTTGTGTGTGGTGAGGTATTCATTATGTTTGTAGATTATCTTTTGGAAGTAATTCTCCAATTACCTACCTAGAGTAAAGATTTTGAGAAGTTTCAGAGGATCTTTAAGGACTTTCAAGACTGGAAATGTGGTAACTTTTGTTTTCCATATCCATTCAGATATAATAGGTGGACAAAATAAGCATCTGTTTTTTTATATCTCCATATATGTATAACTGAGAGAAGGGAGTAAAGGATGGAAGCAGAATCTTTCCACTGGTTAATGGGTTACTTTTGTGGAGCCATTCCTATACTGGCAGAGTGAAATGGTGCAGGAAGGTTTGTTTATTCTGTGAACCATTAATTTAAATATATTTAAACTTAGAAAAAAATAGTTTTTGTTGTAAACAGCTAGCATTCTTTCAAAGCTCTTATAATGTTAATATGATTAATCAGTGATAGACCTGTTACAAGGAATCGATTACTGTCGGAGGTTTATTTAAGATGATATTTTCATTAGAAGGTGTTAAACTCATTAGCTTGACAACCAGTCAAGTTATTAATCAATTTAGTCTGTGGTTCTGATGGATGATGAGCTTTACAAGCCTAGTTTCCTTACACCTGTTTTATGCTGCTGTCACTCTACTGAACTCAGTGGGTTAAAAAATGAAATGGTAGTAACTGTGAACTCTAGGGACTTCTGTCTCAGTGGATTTCTCATCTGAAGCCATATAATTCTTTAGTCTCATGTTTATGAAATTTACTGAATTTAATGAGAATGTACTATTTGTACTTTCAGTAGGAATTAAAACTATATATTTTTCTCATCTAAAAAGGAAGTTAATAACATACATCAGAGAAAGAAATGGAAAGCAGTGTTAGGCAGAAAACAGTGTCCATACTGTGTAGGTGTAATATTACTCTCATCTGAAACAGTAGTAAATCTGTTATTGAATTTAATGAGGGTTGCTTGAGGGAAAAGTGAAATGCCTGGAAAAATAATTATTCCAAGGGGTTTAATAAGAAACTGTAATATGTTGAAACAGCTTTTTTTTAAAATTTTTTTCCATAAATAGAAATTTCTGCTTGTTTATATGTGCTGGTTTTAGAATGGAATCAACAGTGACCTTGCAGCCTCAGTATGAAAAACTTCTTTGTGTTAGTGCAGTGACAACATTACAAAGATCTGACAGAATATTTAGAGAGCAGGACCAAAGTTTATGATCAATTTGTGCTGCAGATTGGGGTGAAGATATTTTACAAATGGTATTAATTGCAATTTCCATTTGTAAACCCATTAATTTATTTAGAAATAAATATTTTCATTATTCAATCAGTCTAGAAAAACATTATCTATTTGAAAGAATGATAAAATGAGCAGTAGAAAATATTTATCCTGGTTTTGTCCAGAGATCATAGAATTGTAGAATCATAGGGGTTGGAAGGGACCTCAAGAGATCATCTAGTCTAACCTCCCTGCCAAAGCAGGTTCCCTACACCAGGTAAACACCATTATCAGAGATGATCTGGACTGGTGTGGTGAGCACAATATACTGCACTGAATGGTAAAGGATGATCATCTTATGCAAATGTTAGGAATGAAGGCTTAAGAATATGGGAGTTGACTGAAGTAACAGAAATCTGTAGTGTGTGATGCATTAAACGAGGCATAGCTTCAAAGCAGTAGTGAGAAAGGATAACTCACTTTGTCTGTCAGGTGATGCCCTAAACATCAGAAATGCAATCTGTCCAGAAGTCTGTAAGAAACAATTGTTAGATGCAGATGACATCACACAATGATTACTGGCACTCACAGTCAGGAGTGAAGTGATTGGCATGTGACAGTTACACTGGATGAGAAACTACAGTGTTTAATGTTCAAGCCCATACAGCAAGTACAGCTAGGCTTCCCAATGTTTTTTCTGTCAGTGTTTAGTGATGCCCTTCTTTCTTCTGTGCCACTTATCACCTTACCTTGTAAACATAAATAATGAAAGAGTAGTAAGGAAAATCCATTGTGTTGCATTTAATAACGTCTGTATTTCCCCACAGCAGTTTTGTACAGTTTCTTTTATCTGCATATTGGCAGGGTCCCGTGGTGAATGTTGATGCAAAAATAAGTAAGGATGTTATTAAATTACACAATGATATATTTTTAGAATTTTTCTCTGTATGTAAAAATTTCTATCCTAAAACATTGGGGAAATGGGATAGTGTGGATGCACAATGTAATTTGTGCTGCCATCTTGTATCAACCTATATCTGTCCACTTACCATTCATACGTACGTGTGATTTGTATGATCTTGGTAAATGCAGTGGTGTTTGATTATAAGCAGAAGGAACATCATCCCCTTTGGTTGAAAGCAGTGTGGCATTCAACAGCAATGAAATGGGATGTTCAGTGTTTCCTGGTGTTTTTGTAATTTCTCCTAAACCTCCTCTGATTTACACTGATTACTCCAGTTGATACTCTCAATATGTGATGCATGATTTTCTGATGTAAGATTTGGTCTTTGCTGCAATTTTTCCTCAAACTGAAAAGCTTTTTTTTACTTCCCAGTGGCTGCTTAGAGCCTGTCACTCAGTCCAGCTTCCTACAGTGCTCACATTTATTTTTTATCTGCATCCTTCTATGTTCTCCTTGTTCATTTCACTCATTTGACAGTACAGTTTCAATTCTATTCTTTAAGTCACATAGACAGATTTTATTTTTCCATTATGGAAATTTTCTTGCATTGCCTTTGAAAGGCAGTAACTGGGACTTATTTCTTGTCATTGAATCCCACTGATGTTTTTCATAGCATTATGGCAGTCTCACGTTCCTCCAGCTGATCTTTTTCTGCTCTGCTGGAAGCACAGAAATAATAATTCTTCTAGTGCACAATCACTTTAGTGCACCTGTGGTGATGTCTTACTGGTTTTCAGTAAGTTTTCATTTGAAATTACACAGGTTCTCTGAACAATAATTTTAATATATGACTGATTTTATTTGGAAAGTCAATATCAACAGAAGTAGTATTAAACCAATGCTATATTTATCTTTCAAGGTACTCTTGAATTCAGTCTTTCTCAGGCTCAACTCTGAAGTGTTTGTAAATTGCCTCATCAATATATGTTTTGAGTGCAGGGTGAGTAACAGTATGTTTGTGTTGAAGATATTCTTGGAATTCAGTCCTAAATGTTCCTTTCCCATGTTATGAAATACCCATGTTCTCTAGTTGATGCTGTGGCCATTGCGTGGATACTGGGACTGCACTTCCTTTGGCCTAGCATCTGATGAGAGAGGGTGGTAGGGAGATTTTCAGGGTTGTTTGATTCCAAGCTTTGGTTTCTGCGCAGACTCAGCTGAAGCATAGTCTTCAGTCAAGTCTTACAGTTTTCTTCAGAAAATACTTTTTCTAAAGGGAAAATAGTCACGGGACTAACTAAAAAGATACTGTGAATTTGTTTCAATTTGATATTTTTGCAGTATTTACATATATTTTCTTTCTTGATTTGTTTTTGTTGAGGATTTCATTCTAAATTGTTACGAATACACTGTGAATATTACTTCATTGTCTTGTGAGTCACATAAGAAGCCAAACTTGAAAACTCATGTTCTTACAGATCCACCAATTTTTTCCAATAAGCTCTTCTTCCTTAGTAGAGTGTTATTAATCATCAAATAAAAACAGTTAAGGCAATGAGGTGTAGACCACATGGGGACGTAATATATTTTAGGTGTCCATGTTTAAAAAAAAAAAAAAACAGAACAGATTTTCCAAAAACATCATTAAATCAAGAGAGTTATGCATGTGTAAATCCTTACAAGATCTTGTTTTCATCTTTAGATATACAAGCACTTTTGAGAGCGTGGTATGAAGCTTGTTAACAAATTGGGGCTAAAGAATGGACATACATAAAAATACCACATGAATTTCACATGAAGCAACGGTTGAATTTAAAGTTCTCAGTGCTACACTTTTAGGTCTCTTGAATACTTGTCTGAATGCTTTTTTGTCCAAAAATCTGTTCTGGTTCTTCATTATTTGCTATTCAGTGTTGCTTTCTCTTGTTTAAAATGCTTTACTAATCTAATCAGTGCACTGGAACCATTATTATATAACTAAGTTAGCCAAACATTTCAGAAATATCTGAGGAGTATGGCACTGAGGTGAATGTTTCACAAGTGTTCCAAGGACTGAAATTTGTTGACATAAAATATTCAGCAAATACTTGTAAGTAATGAATGTTTGAATAAAATTATGGTCAATTCCTCAAGGATTTGTGATAAGAAAAAAACCTAAATTCACAAGAATATGATTTGAAATGAATAATTCAATTGGCAGAGAACCAATATTGGTTTGCTTTATATTTCACAGACCTTATGTCCTGTCATTTATTTACTAAAAGTTAATTTCTTAATTGGTTTTCTAAAGGTCTGAGGAAATGCAGTCAGTTACACAAGCTTAAAATAAAATAAAAAAAACGAAACTGATTTGTAAAACAATTATCTCTCTTTGAAGTTTGATTGGTACTACTCAATTGAACAATATCACATACATAAGTTTGTGGAATGGATCTCTGAACATACTAAATAATAAATTTGAGATTCTGGAACATGGATGTCTTGTTAGGTTTGGTTTGTTGCTGTTCAAAATTCGGTTTTGTTAAACTTTGGTATCTTGTTTTTTCCAAGGGACAGGTTTGTTTGTTTGTAAGAAAAAAAGACATTTTGAAATATTGTATATTAATTGCTAAGCACAGATGCTGATATTTTGTGATGAATACAATATACTTTGTTTTTCATTTTCAATTAATGAATTATCCATGAACATTTTTTTTTATCTTTTTAAATCATTTTCCAAATAGTCCTCGACCTGCAGGGAGTTGATTATGTGGTGCTTTCAGGTTCTCTATGTAATAACATATTCAGTAAAGAAATAACAATAATTGTGGAAGGGAATCTTGCTTCATAAAAGCATATTTAGTGTGAATTCCAGGCTGTGGGAAGTGTTTTGACATAAACTCCAGGTTGGGCTGTTGGCTTTTGATTAACTTCAGATAAAAAAAGTTAGTGTTAACTGTGGTGCTTGCTTATCAGCAGATAAAGGTTGAATTGCTTTTTGGAAGACATTCAGTAGGTTTGGTAATGAAAAAAATGGAGAAAATAATGAGATCATTGTATTGTATCATGAAACACAAGCCAAAGGAGCTCTAAAAACAAGTTTTACTATAATGAATTTATCCATAAATGTTGTACAAAGCCTTGTGGTTTCTATAACGTGTGGTGCAGCATACAGATCGAATTGTGGAGTGATTTAGCAGCTAAATGCAACTCTACCTGCCTCTGTATAATGTCACATTTTAGTTAGCTATGCATTATGCAGCGACTTCCCCAAACTGTCAGAATTGTTTTCTTTCTTTGGCTTTCCTCTAACACGGAGTTTCCTAAGTTATTCTCTCCAAAAATCTGCGATGTTGGCAAACCCTGCATGCTGCTTGGATCTCTTGCAGTGCAAACGTCAGAAACGTAAGACTGATCTTCACAAGAACAGGATGTAACCGTGATAACAAGAAACTCTTATTACGTCTTTGGAGAAAGACAAAATAGGCTACTATTTTTGAGTTCATAAAGTTCAAGATGGGCTTTCTGGAAGCATTTCCAAGCATGGAAGTAGCAATTTTTGCTGCTCTCTTCCCTGTTATCACAGTAAAATCTGTTCTAAAAAATTTTCTATTTAGTTATGTTTTTCCAAAGGGGAACATGGGATAAACATATGCTGGAGAAGCTAACTGAGTTCAATACGGAAGCACTAATTTAAGGAATACCCAAATATCCATAGCAATAACTTTGGTCTAATGTATTGCAGTGTATTAGGTCTGTTTCTCCTATATAACCTTGCAAAAATAGGAGACAACAGAATCTGAGTGGTCTTAACTCTGAAGACTGGAGAAGAGACACTAGCTAGATCTGGTCCTCATTCTCTTGTTTGTCCAGTAGTGATGAGCCTCTGTTACTTAGATAAATCAGTACAGAACATTTTGTTATACAAGGGTGAAAAACAATTATTTTCTTTTGAGTGCTTATCCCGAAGGAGGAGGTATCAAAACAATACATGCTTCATAAAACAAAGTTTTCTTTCTCCAGATAGAGAATATGTGTATCAAGATAGAGATCTGGTGTATCAAGCTTTTCTTTTGGGAGATTACAGACGTTAGTGGATGTATCAGGGTGGATGTTTTCTAGACATTGAAGCAAAAAAATTGTAAAATCTGACTGTTAGGGAAAAGCAGAAAATGGTATTTTGGACTGTTTGTAGCTTCTTGAATCCTCATATAAGGTGAAATAATTTTCTTGGTCTTAAAGGCAGATAATTACTAGTTCTCTACAATCCCCCAAAGGGAGTCTCCTTATTATAATAGTAGATCGTATACTACTTTGTCCCTCATCTAATATGGCTGGCTAATTATTAAAATACTTCATTTTTCTCCAGCTGTTGTCTTCTTGGATAAACAAATTGCTGAGTTCAATTGGTTTCCATTTGCACTTCATTGCTTCTTGACAGCAAACACTCTGTAAAAATGAGCTGCCTTGGGGCATTTATAATCTCCAAGGGAAGAAGAAACAAATAGATGCTTAATTTCTCTAATTTTTCAGCATTATCTTGCACGACATAGCATTTCATGTTTTGAGTGCAAAATTCTTTTTTCAATATCAAGGTTATAACATTACCCTTCATGTAGGCATAAAAGCAGGAGGAGGTCCTTCGTCTATGTTTCAGATTGGTTTCTGCTGCAGTGACAAAAATTATCTTTAGAGAAGTGCCAAGTGATTAAAAGGTCAAAACAAGAGTAAGAAGTATATGGCTTTAGGTGCATAAAGAATTTAGTTTAGAAATGACTCAGCAGTGAGTAGTGAACAAACTGTGCTGAAATGTGCTGTAATCTTTAGATGTAATGTAAGAGGTAGATAATCACAAAGTTAGGGGTAGATAATCACAAAGTTAGAGGTATCAAAGAATCCAGGTATCTGAGAGTCCCAGAATCTCAAAAAATAAATAACTGCAGGCTCGTAGTTTGATGGGGGGAAAATATTTTACTTTCCAAATGAATTTTTTACAAGTTCCATAAAGGGTATGTTTATACAGAAGTCCAAATAATTTTAAGACCTGTGAGTGTTGCATGTTATTTTGCTCTGTGCTCCTTGTAACTTCTTTCACGTAACTTCTCGTGTGCAATATTTTGTGAAGTAGCGAGAAGTTACTTAAGAAAACTGTGATGTTGGAATTCCAAGGGCAGGGAATATCCAGAGGTCAATGAGATTGCTTCAGTGTGGAGAAGCAGCAGCAGGGAGCATTTGTGATTGGAAATGGCAGTGTGAGAGCTAGAAGAGTTCTTGTGTATTTCAAGGCTACAGTTTGGGGACTCTAGGAAAAGATTCAATGGGAAACCATCATTCTTTAATACTTAGTTATGAAATTTGCATACTTTCAAATATTTCTAGGCTAATTCTATGATGTGAGAATAAAACTAAGCAGAAAAATTAAGGAGAAATAGAATAACTGAATGACAAGACAAACTTTGCTCTTAATCCAGTTAGTGACTTCAAGCAATCTAAAGTGAAAGGATTTTTACTATCATTTACTAATTCTTGGACTGCAAGAAGTTCCTTCAAGACATGGTTTAGCTATCTCACAATTCAGAGAGATTTCTGAGAGATTCCTGTATCACAAAACACATTTTTGATGTGTATTTTGACTGAGAATAACTATTGAGAAACTGCGAAGACTGCTGCTAATTGATAGCAGAAAAATAGGCAACATTGGCCACAACAAACAAAATTGTTAGAGTGATCAGTTTTCAAGGCAATTTCTTCAAGGCGATTACTTCTGCGTCACAGTAGTTTAATGTTTTGTGATGAACAGTAGATATATATATATGTGCATGTGTGTGGTAGAAGCATGAGCTGTGAACTTTTTTCATCTTCTGCTTGTCTATTCAGTTTTTGAACAGGTTACCATCATAATGGCATGGTACATGCTCAGCTTTGTGTTAACAACTTTCTGGAGATGATACACCGTTTCCTTTGGGCAACCTGCATGCCATGCCAACACATGACATGCACAAAGGGAGGAGCTGAGAAAGTGGAGGGTGAATATTTCTGTCATCAGCAAATATCTGGGAAAAGACAAGATAGCAGGCTATTTCATGGCTTAGTGATAGCCTGATGTTTTTGCAGTCTTTTCCTTAAAAGGACTGATTGCTGAGTAGACCTCAAATACAATTTTTTTTTTACTATTAAAAAAAACAACCAAAACAAACAAGAAAAAAAAACAAAAACACACACAAATAAAAAAACCATAAACTCCAAAAAAACCACGCCTATCCTATCTGTTTTATTTTGGAATTGTTTTTATCACATTGGAGGTTTGTTTAGGTTTGGAAAAAAGCTCAACAGAGTAAAGACTGGTACTTCGAGGGTGTTACATGGCTGTCTGGTGCAGTTAAGGCAAAGTTGTCTGCACTGTCATGCAAGAGGAAGCAGAGCTGGCCACAGACCAGTCTGCAGAACTTGAATGTTCAGCTCTATGGTAACTTATGCACTGGAATGTGCTGCTCTGGGAGGTGGTGGAGTCACTATCCCTGAAGGCATTAAGAAATGTTTAGATGTTGTACTGAGGAACGTGGTTTAGTGGGAGATATTGGTGATAGGTGGATGGTTGGTTTGGATGATCTTAGAGGCCTTTCCTTGAAAGCTGGAAATACTGGTAAATTAATTTAGTTGCACAATAACCTAGTTAGATAGTTTGGTATCATTATTTTTTCATTTAAAGATATGGGAATTGAAGCATGGAGGTCAGCTCAAATTTAATTCTGATCTTGTATGGTAGAAAGCAATGGTCATCTAACAATGCACTCTTTATACTGCCTTCACCGTTGTGCTCTGTTTAGTGTTTTTTTTTTGTATTATTATTATTTTTTTATTTTATTTTAAATGATGTGATGACTTGGTTCCTAGCACAGCTTTGCAATATATATATCCTCTGCAGATCTGTAGATGCATGCTCTGACAACAAAGTGGAGATCACTTATTCCATGTACTCAGATAATCTCCTCCTCACACCTTAAATGTCTTCTAGCCAAAGTTTTGAATTTGTGGATATCCAAGTTCATGGACATACTGGAAAGAATTCAGCAGGAATCCACCAAGATGGAGTAACTCTTCTGTGAATTGAGGCTGAAACTGCTCAGTCTGGAGAAGGGGAAGCCTGGGTGAGGAAATCTTAAAAGGTCTATAAATATCTGAAGGGAGATAAGAAATAAAGATGGAGCCAGGCTCTTCAGTGGTGCCAAGGTGGTACCAGGACAAGAGTCAATGGGCACAAACTGGAAAACAGGAGATTCTGTCTGAACATCAGGAAAACTTTTTTTACTGTGTGGATGACATAGCTCTGGCACAGGCTACCCAGAGAGATGGTGGGGTCTCCTCCTTGGAGATTTTCAGAAGCTGCATGAACATGGTCCTGAGCAGCCTGTTGTAGGTGATCCTGCTTGAGCAGAGCTTGGACCAGATAATAACTGCAAACCTCCATATGAGTATCAGAATTTTGAAACATTCAGTTCTGTTGTATGAAGCATCCTTCTGTGGTACTCCTTCAAGTATGCAGGCAGTAATGACCACTCAAAAGGCAGTTGATAAATCCAGTTTGTCAGAGGTGTTCAGACCTATGTTTCAGTGCCAGCTGTATATATTTACATTCATTAAAGCTTGGACCTCCAGTATATTTAAAAATGTACTTAAAAATACTGTTTTTAAGTCAGGAAGGCAGGGTATAAACTCCAGTAACATAACTATCCTTATATCACTTAAATACTATTTGTAGAGTAGTTAGGTGGATCCTAAAACCTGTTTTAAATTTCTTTTCTTTTTATTGAACAAGATGCAACTGTTCTTTGTCCTGAGCCAAACTGTTAGCTCTGAGTTATGTTATGTAAACAAACTTAAAGGAGACATGGTAGAACTGGTAGAACTTATTCTTAAATTCAGGGGAAGTATATTGTTTTTAAACACATTTGAAAAACAAAACAATTCTTGTGCATTTAGTTGAGGTTTCTACAGTAATCTCTAATGTTATTGCCAATTTTATGAAGGCTAAAAGCTAATTATTTACTTCATAGTGTATAGTCCAATCTACTACTAGGAACATCAGCAAACTTCTAGAAACTTTTTTACCTGTCTTGTTTGATTCTGAAGATTTTACATTTCCATATTATCAACTCTCTAAATAAGTATTAAATAATAAAAAAAAGGTTTTGGTCCACTACCAGGACATCAACAGTCTGTGTGATATGTTTCAGAGAGATTTGAAGTTCAGTGTTTTTTGCAGTTTGTCTTTACTTACCCTGATACTAGTGAGGCCAGAATCGGACTTGCTTTCACAATGCAACACGGGCTCTTGGTAAAGCATAAAGGTGGCTTTAAAAGATCAGAGGACAGTAGCACATTTGTATGTCAGAGATGTAAACACTGAGTGGTGTTTTGACAGTTTTAGACTGCCAAACTGTCCTGTTATCTTGTAAGGAAAAGACAGTGAAGCAGTTGTGCAGGTAGCATAATTGTAGTTGCTATGGGAACCTGCTTAGAGTTTGGAAGTTCCCTGAGTTGTATGGATTAAAATTTCTGTCTTAGCAATGTATCAATATAGTATTTTGAAAAACATTATTTTTAAATTAATTCCCTGAAGATGTTTTAAGACTGCCATGTATAGTATTCAACATAAAAACAAGTCAGATAGGGGAATTTTATTAACATAAACATAGTTTGTTTGGGTGCTATCAGGTGATAGAAAAATATTACACTGAGCATTTTACACAAATGCTATTGTTTTTGATTTTTCATATTTTTGACTTTGCAGTCAGTGCCAAAGACTAAGCAAGTCCTGAACATGTCAGCTTCCTTGTTTTATGCTTTTTTGGAGTAGCTTAAGTGGTTATTTTTGAAGATTTCAGGTGAAATAAACTATTTTTCCTCAAATTCAGTTAACTAAGGAAAATGTTTACAAATAATTCAGATAAATTTCAACTGACTTTTGGTACTTGGAAGCAGTGGTTTAACTTTAAAAGCTTATGGTTTCTGAGGTTTTCATTATAGGAATGTGAACTTTGTGTGCTGTAACGGCCTGCGTTTTTAGGTTGTCCTTTCCCACAACTTGGGCCAAATTTTTAAAACTAAATGTTTGTTTTCATTTCTTAATGATTATCAGACAAAAACCGAAATGTCAGTATACCTTAATTCTTATGTTAGTTTTTGCGGTTACTTAAAACAAGTCCATTGATGATTCACTTGTGATTTCTGTTCTTCGTAAATCCAGGCCGTTGAGGCTTTTATTGATACGTAGTGAGGTGCAAGTCTGTGCTTTTGTCAGAAATGTGCTGTGCATTGAAATTTGACTGCTGTGTGGGTGAGACCTCCATTCACGAACTGAGAATTTCATTAGCTTTGGTTGCTCTCTGTATCGATAACAGATGGCACCTGGTGCTGTCATTCTGTCACTGCAATAACGAGGTGACCTTCAAGAAAACATTCTGAATTTATTACTTTAAAAGAGGAGTCAAATATAATCTATTAAACATATACAACAAGTATACGTGTACTCTCTCAATTATTTTGCGTCATGGAAAACTTACACATAAGATACTTGAGTAATGTAGATAAAAATAAATAATGTAGTGATTAAGTATCTTGCTTTCTGTCATTGCCACTGCATTCTGTTCCCTAAGGCTCCTACATTATTTCCTCTTCACTGTTGCAGAAGGAAGTTAGCTATAATAGGAGGTGATCAGAGTGAGAAAAAAAAGAAAAAATAAGTCTAACAACGTATAGGAGAAAAACTGATACAGAGGTGTGTGAAAGTGTGATGGCAACTCTCTTTTTCAGACTTGCACAACATAGTATTTCTCTTCACATATTAACAATGTGCTGAGTTTAGCTGAAGCTGTTGTTCCAAAAGAAAAGACAGGCAATGACTGTGATTCTCCCTTCCTAATGAAAAATCTAACGTGAAGGTAGGCAGTAGTCTGTATTATGGCACTAAATATAGCTTTAAAAGAAGCAGCAAGGGTTTTGTGACAACTAGTGCTTATAGATTCAGCGAACTTTTGAAATGAAGATGATTATTTTTGTCCTTTGATGAATTTGAGAAATTTGGTTTGCCAGCAGGAAATAAGCAGTCATACTTCGTAGCAGTAGCTGCAGCAAAGCCTTCCCTCAACAGTCAGGCTTCTTGTCAAGAAACAAACACCTTAAAACATAATGATATCATAATTGGTATTTATTTTAATGGTAATAAAGGCTGGTTAATTTTTTTTATCTGTTCCTAGCAGCAGTATATTGTACAGGTAGCAGGTACATGGGAGTATATACTATGTGTTAAAATCCAGTCAGACACAATCATTTGAGGAATAAGACAGTGCTCAGCTTCAATAAGTTAATCAGAATCTGGTCTGCAATGAATGTTCATGAACCTATATTTTGAGTTTTCTGATTGTTGGGATAGATAAATCTTGAGATTTGGCCTGCCACTGGTGTGCTTAGAATTTCATATTCTCAATTAGGGATATACATCTGAGATGTGGCAAGAAGCATCTGTGCATATTTTATAGCAAACGCTTTTCTGGCACTTGTGAAGTGAACTGCGTTTTGGAAAGGTTAGTAGTAGAAATAATCAAGCTTGGCTGTGTGTGGTTTTAAGAACTCTTCTATTTATTTATTTATTTTTTGTAGTGCACAGCTAAAAACACTACCACAGCTGTAGTGAGGTTAAAGTGGATTGTTTGGGAATAAGATGTGTTCCACATGAATTAAGGGTAATCCTGTGCAGTAGGTCTAGTACTGCTTGCAAATCAACCCTCTCAGAGTCTTGTGCCTGCCAGCTTCTGTAGGTCTGTGTTGGACTTTAGCAGAAACTGGGACAGGCAAAGCTCCTAGGTCTTTTTTTGTTACTTCAGTAGCTATGGGAATTTGGTCAGTCAGAATCCCCCAGAGCTGTGCTCTATTCATTGCTGTCAGCATTTTAGTATTTGTAGAGTTAGGATAACATGGAAACACTGACTTTACAGTCTCTATGAAGGATCGTCTAATCCTCTAATTCTTTAATCATCTATCACATATTATCAAGATAAATCTTAATTTTTGGTTTTGCTATGAAACACTGTAGAGGTAATCCAAAGCTATGTAACTGTGCTTATGACAATCCCTGTACCAATTGCTTTTCTACACATCACTTTTTTTTTAAACATTCTGCATTTATTATGGTGTCCCTCTGTGAGTATAAAATGAGCAGCAGACCATTGTGCATACCCACAAGGCAGTGCTTTCCTCAAGGTATTACTGCAGTTGAGACTGAGGTGAAACAGTTGCTTTCTACTGTGATCTGGCATCTTTTAAATAGCCCCCTGATCAATGTAGGAAACATTTAGAATGTAGCCTTTTATGTTGCTGTTGTTCAAAAGCAAATCTGCATGTACAGGACTGGGTTCCATGTATCCATTGTATTAGAAACTGTTCTAATTGGGCAGCAGAGGCTGTGTACTGCTAAGAGAAATCACTATGCAGAAAAAAGGCAGCAAGTTAGCTATCTGCTCTGTTTTTCATTCTCTGAGTATACTGCAGTGGCCTCTGGCAGGCATGATTTCCCTGGCTTTTGCAGACAAACAGGAATTTAGAGTAGCTTTGGAGTAGCCCTAATTACATCAGAGAATCAGTATGTGCAGTGTGTTCCTGAAGGGCTTTTTGTCAGTGGGTCAAAATAATCCTGTTTTTTCCAACCTCTGGGTAAACCTTTCTAAACAATAAAATAATTTCAATCCTCTGTGCTAGGTAATGATGATTGTTTGGATACTTTCCTTAGTCATCCTTAAATGTTATTCTTTCATTTCCACTTTTCAAACACAAATACTGCAAGTTTGCATCAATGGCATATGTAGAAGAAATGAGAAATGAATTTAATACAGTGGTCATCCTTACTGCAGGAGACAGCTGGGACCAACTGCATTTTCTGTTCCTAAGCATCCACCAGGGAATGACGTTATTGCCTGAATTATTTGGATAGTTTGTTGTTGCATGCATCTGAGGGGACAAAGCTATCCACAGAATTGTTTTATTTTCCAGTGCGAATTATAGTTAATTTGTTCTCTGGTTCTGCTGATAACCTGAAGACAGGACTTCTTTGATTTTCAGTTCTCTATGAATTTTGAAAAGGTCTTTGAATCAACTCTACTTATCAGTATTTCTTTTAAGGTCTCCCAGTTTGGACTCCCACAAATAGTGGTGAATGAAGTAACTGTGTTTTCTCATCTAGTCATTTACTGATGTTTTAACCATCAGATGGTTATATCTGTAGGAAAGTATGCCTGTGGTTGTGAATATGACCTGAGCAGGTGAGATTTCCTAGTACATGTGAGTAATAATGGAAATGTTAGTAGTGAAGGAGAGCTGGCTGTGTCATACTTCTAGACCTATTCATTTTTGGCTGGACTGTACATACAACACATGAATTGCTAAACAATTTTCTGTTTGAGAAGGGATGAAAGGGAAGAAAAACACTACAGAGCAATGGGCAGTTGGGAAGTGAAAATATTTCACAAAACGAAATCCATTTTTCTTTGATATTAAAGATTGCAAAGCATACCTTCTATAATTTTATAACATTTGATTAGTAGAACTCATTTGGAAGCAAACTGTAGGGAATTTAAAAACATAGTCAAATTTTCATGAAGTTAAATGTAGTTGTGAGCAGTCAGTGTCTGAAGCTCTTCAAACTTGCTTTTGTCTCTGGCTGTTATGCTGGGAGGGGTTTAAAAGAGGACCTACCAGTATTTCAAATTTCATTTAGTGTATGGATACTATGATCCCTACTTAACCTATTGGAGAACTAGGAGTTTCTAATCCCCTATTCTCAGTTTCTTGGCTGAACTCTGCCTTTGTAAAGATCACAGTGATTGTACTTTTGCCATTGGTGCAGAAAGGGAGAACTTTGTAGACTGAAGTGGAAAGTATGAGAGAAACAAAACTTGCCTCATTTCAGCTTGAGAATTATGAAGGTAGAGAGGAGCTGGACTTACAGCACTTTGTAGTCTCATGAGTTCTCATCCTTCCAGGGAGCATGAAGTGGAAGCACAGATGACAACTCCACTTCTTCTGGATCTAGCATCTGCAAGCTGTCGCCTTCTAGCTGGTTGGGTCCAGGCTTTTTGCTCTGCCAACAAGGCCCTATATAGCAAAGGGAAAGCATTGTTATTTTAAAAGTAGGCAATCTCTCTGTCACAGGGAACTCATAAGTAAACATAACATAGTACTAACACAATACTAACTCACAAAATGTTTTCCCAGAAGAATAAATAAAGGTCTAATATTTTGGAGGTATCCATATTGCTTCTGCAGTTCTGAAGTTCTTATAGCTGCTTTTCACCATTAGATTCACATTTCAGCTGGAAAGATTTTTCTTCTCTTTCTTGCATCTTGAAAACTGTTCGCATGTGAAATACAACCTAGCAGGTACTTCAGTCTATTTGTAGTATCATTTCATTTGTAGTTTATGTAGATGTTGTTTCAAGTCTCATGTGCAGGATTACAAGTTAATAATGCCTTTTCATTGTCTGAAATATTTTTTCATGAACATACCAGGATGCAAAGGAAGGATGATTTCTAGTCCATTGTTTGACCCTCTTTTTCCATTATGTTCAGTATGACTTTCCTCAGCTATCATATCAAATAACATTTGATCAAACTCCTCATTAGGAATAAATGAATTGTGTTCTTGGTAGTAGAATTGACTCTTGTTCTGAAATTCAGTTCAAGCTGAAACTGTCAGATCATGTAGAGAAAGATAGCCAAAAGCAGTGAAAACTAATCCATTAGCATTGAGTGTGTTCTGGAGTTGGAGGAAGCTGTCATAACATTATTGCAACATTAGTTATTTATAATGTGAAATAACAAAGTGGAACTTCATTGAGAAGATACTCAGAACACAGAGTGCGTGTAACTCAATGAATGATGTGTAACTAGAGAAAGTAAAATATTTTGAAATCAAAAGGATCTTAAATAGAACTAAGTATTCCCATGTCTTCATAATTCGTCGATTAAAGAAAACAAAGTACCTTAACCCAGTATTGAAAATTTTTGTATTTATTGCTTGAATTCAGGTGAGTTAGGCTCATTAATGGTCACTCATTTTATCAAGATTTACTACAACGATTTTTTGCAGAGGAGTATCTGGTCTAAATGATAACCTTCATTATTGTCCTTGCAAAAATATTGTAGTGAGCATGGTCAGCATACAGAAATCAATTACAGAGGTGATACTACCTGAAGAAATTTTGAAGATGCAGTATTTATGCTCTTCTGGATGAAGGAAAGTGTGAAAACTGAAGTTGTTCTGTTTCCATTTTACAAGCGAGCAGTGGTGACAGAGGGAAGAAAATCTCTCCGACAGTCTTAAAGTCTAACCTTCAAATGCAAGCAGTAGGGGGTAGGTGTGAATATGCACTTGCAGAGACTGTCATGCACAAGCAGACAGAAGTATATGTTAAAGTGAAATTTGATTAGGGCCGGTTGTCAACATTAACAAAAAATCCAGAGGATCCTAAATTAAAACTAAATGGAGATGTTTGCTATGTTTACATGATGTCTGCAAGCATCATCCTCTTGCCCTGGTTAAGCATTCAGGGTGTAATCTTTATAATTGCAATCGGTGATATAGATTTATCACTTGTTCATCAGTGAAACACTAGTATGGGACAGTATGACATAAAGGAGGTCCAAAAGCGTCATTGCTGGGTTGGGGAAGCAAGCTTAAAACTGTGACACCAGCTTTGCAGGGGCTTGAGTCTCATGTTTAATTGTTTAAACAAATTAGCAAATTGTATTTGCTAATTGCTCTGAATGTTGTACTCTGAGATTAAGTTAAGGTCTGTGTAGAGTCATGGCTAGTTAGATTCAGTACAGTGCCACGCACAACACAATGTTACTTCTCGCTGCTGTTGATGTAAATGAGCTCATATTCCCAGTGAGGAGTCAGATAATCCAATCAGTTGGAAAATGAAGAGGAAGCTATGATCAGTTTCCAGCTGCTGTAGCGTGGTGGAACCACAGGCACTCTTGGATTTTGCCTGTGTGCAGCCCATCCTTTAGCAGCAGCAGCAGCTGTCCCAGCAGCCTCCAGAACATCCATTGCCATCTCAGCTATAAATAGGGATGGTTGAGTCAGAATTCAGTTTTGCCTTATTTTTAATGGGATGTCTAATTTGTAAACAACTGCAGTAGCTTAAGTACAGAAACAAAATGACCCATTCAGTCTTTTCTGATTCCAACCATTGTAAAAAGAGATATAAATGGGAACCACTGTTTTGCTTCTTAATGTTCACTGTACAGTCACAATGTTTTAGTATATTCCTAATTTTTCAAAACTCTTGATAAAATATTTACCTGTGAAATATGCTATATTAAGTTGCTGAATTTCACATAGAAGTATTATCCTGCTATTATTTTAGTCAGCTTATTACCTAAAAATATATTTTATGTTAATAATAATTCAAATTATGAAATTCTAGTTGGCAATGTGCATCTAAATCTACTAGGAGGAATATTTTCTGCATACAAATTCAAAAGTACAAGCTATTGTAAATCTTCTGTAACAGAAATCCCATCAGTTTTGAATAGATAGCCCAGGCCTGGACCTCTGCCTTAAGTCATTTGAAATTACTTGATAGTAAATGCGCAAAATTGTAGGCAAAATTGTTTAAGCTTGCAGAGCATGACTTGAGTTCTTCAAATAGTACAGAAAAAATAGTTTTTTACTTTCATCTTGTATTTTGTCTTTATCTGTGAGGGCTCTTGGTGCAACTGCAAAGCAGAGACAATTATTCTGTAATGCCATGTATTTGCTAGACCAGCAAAGGGCTAAGATTCATAGACAATTCACTCAATTTTCATCAGTGTTCTTACCAGGATATTGCATTCTGGGCACCAAAGAAAATGGAAGAACACTGGATCTCATGCCAAATTAACAATAAAGAGGAAAAAAAAAAACAGCACATATAGTTACTGGCTTTAAAAAAATTATCAGTTTAACACTATATGTTTCTTGGTTGTTATTGCTTTTTTAGTATCAGAGAACAAAGGTGTCTGAGAATTGTAGCACAGTCAACTTTAAATTTATTAAACACCACAGAGATTGCCTTTTATTTGTTTCAAAGTACACCTATGATTCTAATTTTAGAAAAAAAGACAAAAAACAAAGCATTACGGATTCCCTCTTTGTTATACTGCTGGGTTAAAACAAAACAAAAGCAAACAAACAACAACAAAAAAAACACCCCCCCACCTCCCCCCCTCCTGACTCTGTAGCTACTGCTATTAACAGTAATTTCTGTTGTGAAGATTATGTACTTAGTAAAATATTTATTAATCTGCCTGTTCTTATACACTTCACACTATGAAGGAAAATGCAAATAAAACTATTTTGCATCTTACAGGATGAATTCCTCAAACTGTTGAAGCCACTGAGATTTTTGCAGCTCTGTAGTGAGCTAGGCATACTTTTCATGTCTGTAAGTTTTTCTTTTGCATTAACTCATACATTTTGCAATTCATAAGGGTTGACTATATTCACTAGCAGAAGGATAAAAGAATAGGCTTGAGACAGTAGTTTTGTGATTTATCTATTTAATTTCTCTACAGTGTTTATCTGTATCTTACGTAACATCTAACTTAAATCCTGCAATTTACACTTGTTACTTGTCTTACCCACAGTGAAGTACTTCTTGTTCTCTTACAATCACATCAGCATGGGAGTCCTTAACTTTTTGTCTCCCATATAGGCTTCTGTATTATATCTTTCAAGCAAAGATTGTATTTCCTACATTTCAGATGACCTGAGGGTCTTCTCTGGAGTTTATCCGGTTGGTTTGCATCTTTTTTGAAATAAGCTACAGGTTTAAAGCCAATGTGATGAATTTCCAGAGCTCATAAGATTTTTTTAATATATTTGTCTAACACATTGACTTGAATATGGCATGTACCAACATGTATATTAGTGCGGTTAATGTTTTTTCACAGCAGGAGAGTTTTAATTTCATTTTCAGCTAGAGGTCAAGGGTCACCCCTTATTTTATTTTGCAGTCATCTCTATACTGTAATTTCATAGTAAACTGAAAACATTGCTTTATACTCATGCTTATTGTATACATTTCATATAGTTTCTTTACTTTTCCAATTTTTTTAGTTCTCTAATGTGGTCTATCAAATCACTGATAATCTGTCTAAGTTTGTATCTTCTGCAAATCTGATGAGCATAATTGCCATTCTCTCTCAACCATTAGTGGGAAGTATAGACCTAGTACTAGCCAGAAGCAGACCCCTGAGAAATCTCACTTCCAATTTAAGAGTGAAACACTGACAAGTGATTTCCAAGTCTATTCCATCAGCCATTTATGTACTTGTTTTATAGTAGTCTAATTTTTTACTGTGTATTATTTGATCTTTCTTATAAGAATAATACAAAACTCAATTGTTTGATTGAAATCCAGATTCATCACTTCTATTTTTTTTTTTTTTTTGTCTCCATGTCTAGGAGGTCTTTTGCCCTGGCATACATGGAAATTGGTTTGGTATTATTCTTCACAAAATTATGGGGACTGAATTTTTGTTCAGATTTTTTTTTTTTCTTGAAGGAATTGTTCCCCTGTTTGCTAAGGGAAAGAGATTAAGCTGATGAGTTCTCTGTAATTTTCTAGGCTCCACATTTCAAAAGTTTCAAAAGTCCTTCTCTGGAGATGTTCAAGACCCGTCTGGATGCCTAGCTGTGCAACCTGGGCTAGGGAGCTGCTTTGGCAGGGGGCTGGACTCGATGATCTCTAGAGGTCCCTTCCAACCCCTACAATTCCTTGATTCATTTTAATTTCATCAGAAGATAGCCTTACATTTCCCAGCTGTACCCTGACATTTTGGGGATCTGCAGTGCTATAAGCAGCAGTTAAAGTTTAAGCAAGTCTTTAGTTTGTGATTGTAGACAAAATAAAATTTAATTTGGTAATCAGAAAATAACATTGATTCCAGCTGAACTTTTCTTAAATTGCGTGAAATATCTGCCAAAAAAACCGGAAAATCTCTGTCAGGGATTATTCAGCGCTTGCTAGTGAACCCTCAAGGAACTGGTAGATTAGCTAGGGGCTAAGTTGTGTTACCTACTCAAAGCTGATTTACTAGTAATAAAGCTACTGATTGCTCATAATGACACTGCTTTCAGCATCTATGAGTTGTGAGAGCTCAAAATGGTACAGCTATGCAACCAGGGCACACAGCTGCTGTGTTAGCCAGGTAGATGTTCTTTCACCATCTGTGGACAGGGAATGAAGGAAATTGCTGATTCCCTCTAGAGATACAGTGCAAATGCATGGTATCTAACATTAAAAAAATAAAAATACTATTCCTCAGGAACAGTGGTTGTGCTGTCACTGCATGCCAAAACTGTTGTGTGGGAACCAGTGAATTGAAAGCACTGAAAGGAAGCATCTTGGCTCCCAGTAAGCGACAGAGAATGTCAGATAACTGCTGAATTCTTCCTGCGTGTACAGTACTATATAGTAACAATACAGATTATGTTGTGACAAACATGCTTTAATCTCCTTAGACAAATGTTATTGGTAGTTTTTCCCTCTATTCTTTGGCAACTGTATTTTCATGACTAGCAATGTATAAAGTGCATTGAGTTGAAAATGAACAGTTCTCATTGTTGCATTTTCTGGATGATTTAAAAAAATTCTATTTTGTTTCTTTCTTTTTTTTTTTTAGCAGAGCTAGCTATGAAACATGGATAACAGCAAGCATCTTGATTGAATATGTACATGTACACTCAGTCTTGTTCTGAACAGATTTTAATGAAACTCTGCTTGTGATGTTTAGTATTCTGTGTATAAGCACATCCAAGTTTTACAGCTTTAAATTTACGCATGCTACCAACCTGAGAAACAGCATATGCTACAACATTGATTGTATTCATCTTCAATTTGGGCCTCAGATTTCCTGTTCTAATTCTTTACTAAATCATTGTCAGCCTATGATTTTCCAGACACGGAAAACCGAACAGAATTTTAGAGAAGCACAACTATGTTAATCTGCCGTCCTGCGTTCTGTGGGAGCCTGTGCTTGTATGCTTGTGGTCTCATCAGCAGAGCTGCCCTTAAAGCTGAGTGTGTCTATGCCCTTAAAGCCTGAGTTATGAACAAAGATCATGAACAATGAAATATATGATGCCTGTGTATGTGCTAAATGAGCAGATTTTTTGAAGCAGAGCAGTTTTATGGGCAATACATTACGGACGAGCTGTCTCTGCAGTATCTTGTTAAAGATTCTACTTTACTTTTTGCTTGAGGTAACAAGTTTGTGTGTTACCTGCAGACTTGGAACAATTCTCATTCTGCTTCGAATTAACATTTAATTCAGCTATGCAAACTGAGAGGAAATAAATAAGCACTGAGATTGAGATGGGTGTTTTGTGTTAAAGTAGGCATGCAGGAGACGCTGTGTGTTGAACAACAGTAATTGTTGGTATGTGTACATATCTATTAGAGGTGCAAATGGGAAGAAACTGAGAAAATGTGAACTATGAGTTTCAGTTTGGTAACAGTGGCTGCAGAAGTCTCACCTTTTCAAAATGTCCTTTACATTCTTAATGCTATATTATTTTTTCCTATTCTGTGGAAAAGCTAGTGAAGTGTTTAAATGATTAAAAACAGCAGGGTGTTTAGAGTTTCTTCAAATGTCTGTGTTATTATGAAATACCTTAGCACTTTCCCCAAGCTTTGAGACACACTTGCATTTGCACTGTTTAATTATCTTTTAGATATTCTTGAAGATAGGTAAACTACTGTGATGTGGTTAAATTGAGAGAACTGGGTGATCCTTAGTGGTCATCCTGTAAAGGCTTAGCTGTCGTGTAGTGAACTAGCTGAATACTTCAATATGGACTTTGCATCTACTGAGAAATCAAAAGAATTAATAGAGATATGAATGCTTCTGTCTGAAGCTGAAAATACTCTAATGAAAAATGAATGGTTAACCAACAAATAAGTAAATCATATATGCAGTGGGTTGCGTATATTGTTAGATTTTGTATTTTAGAAGAAGATATGTAGCAACATTTTGTTTTGAATGTTTGATAACGTACTGTGGATTAAATGGTCAGGAACTTAGGGGAAGTTGACACTATGGTGATAATTCACTTTCCACATCTATGGACACAAGTTACGTATCTGACATAATGTGTTCAGTGGAGTTCAGCCTCTATCACCAAAAATTAGACGCGTATTCCAAAAGTCAAGTTTCTGTAACAGGTCTGTTTCTGTAGATCAAAGGTGACCTGTGTAGTATATCTCAAAGTTAGTAAGTGTGTGCCTGCTGCATAGGTACATTTATGTAATTTTAATTCCAAGAAAAGAGGCATTTTGGAAGTTTGCTGCATTTATTTTTAATCCATGCTGTAACAATGTACTGTGTTCCACAGAGACTTCCAAATTCTTTGCACTGTTTGATGAGGTGTAACAAGATCTTTCACTGTCTAGAAAAAGTTGCTGTATCAGATAAAACCAGAGCTGTGCACAGAGATTGACAGACCTACTCTAGTGACTGTAAATCAATGATTAGCTGTAAAGAAGTAGGGAACAAAGAGTCATTGAGTCCTTATTGATCCACTGAAATATAAATGAAGCCATAACAATGTAAAGCTGTGCATTGTCCACTATTTCACTATTTTTACATAAAAGGAGTAATTTGTGGCAGCGTCTCTGGGAGAAGATATGTATGCAGATGGCTATTTTTTCACTGATTTTTGTATCCCATCTTGTCTTTTGTAGTTACTGGGTTCTGTGTGTAAAGGGGAAGAGCAGAAGAGAAGGCAGTATTTTTCTCTTCATCTTATTTATTTCTCCACTGCAGTGATGAGGAAATTCTAGCTTATGATGTTCAGCATATGTGCATACTGCTTCTCATTATGGGAGGGAACCTACACTGGCAGGGAATAGCTGTCAGTTAAGAATACAGCAGGACTCAGAACTGACTGGAGGTCATGAAGAAATTGAGAACAGAGGATCACCTGCCAGGTATCTTAAATTTGCTGTATGAGGACATAATTGTAAACTACTCTCCATAGTTACTATGGTTAAGGCAGAAACTTACCCTCCAGTTTATCATTTTGCGGGTAAGTGAAGTTTATACTGCCTAAAGCTCCCTTGTGTGCTCTATTACCAAAGCACAGAAGTGCAAGAAAGACACCATGCAGCTGCAGAAAAAACACAAATTAGCTCTGGCACTCCAGAGTGCAGGAAAATCCAGTTAATTAGAAATGGTTTCTGTTAGAGAAAATATTGATGGAGTCTGGATTTGTTCTGTTTTTGACATGCAGCTTTGTGATAGATGAAAAGGAATCAAGGTAAACAGTACTGAATATTCCTCCTTGCAACTTGATCAGTACTGTCATTGTTTATCACCAGATATTACACAGCTAAGTAATACTTACCCTTCAGTGATATTTGGCATTTCATGGAAGGAAAGGAGCAGAATATAGCCTTTCACTTCATCTACTTATATACAAATTTCCTCTTTTTCTTACACAAAAAATGACCATGACAGTGACTTTTCAAGATAATTTCATGTAATCTTTGAAAGAAAGCTAAGTGCACATACCTCCTGACTACTGGTTCAAACAAGGGAAAAATAAATAAAAAAGGGGGCAGGTTTTTTTCTGACTACTCTTGGTACATTATTTTTTCTTCAGACTGTAACAGTTTAAATTTATGTATGGTCGTACTGTCAATGCAGTGCATGTCTGTGATAAATACTATGTAGAAGACGGAATGGAAAAAGGTCACAGCTTTAGGAGAAAGGCTTAAAATCACCTATAAATGTGTATGTACGGGTGGAAAAAAAAAAGAAAGATTTGCTGTAGTCATGGTCAAAATTAGCATAAATTACAGTTTAGCTATATATTTTTGTAATCATTTCACATAACCAGACACCCTGTAGAGCAAATTAGCCATATTAATGAAATGCATGAAGTAATGATAGCTGGTGGTTTTACAGTCAATTGAGGTGAATGAATGGACTTTAGTGTTAGTTAACATTCACCAGATTTCTCATTTTTTGAATATAATTGACATTACGGTGCACATTTGTTTGTCTCATCCCAGTGATTAATGCTCTTAAATGTATGGAACTTCATGTTCTTGTGTTTGTCTAAAGTATGAGTTATTCTGTATGTATCAAACATATTTCCTTGCTTTTCAAATATTTGAAAAAGGCTTATTTATCATATTATCGTATTTGGTATATTACAAGATTAGGAAGCAAGGGGCTGGTCTTGAGGTCATATGAACTGTCACATCTCTGTTCCATTTCTCATTTAGTGTTTTAGAGACTGAAGCTTCATCTCTTTCAGGATTTAGGTCCAACAGCAGCTCATACTGTTAAATTACGTTTTCAAGAATAGACAAATGCAGGTTTAAATCCAAATCTAATGTCCTTATATCAGTTGAATAACTTGATTTGTTAATGTATGCATTGTTTCTCTGTGGAACGATGTGATCTCTTTCTTTCATTTTAATTTTCCATCAATTTACAATCTGAATTCCATGAAAACAGAACATCTACTCTCTAATCAATAGTCTTTCAAATAAACTAAAAATCCTCAGAATGTTAACAGAAAATATTTGTTTCTAAGAAATGGGAAGAGACAGAAAAATTATCTGAATCTAGTCATACAAAAAGGCAGAACATTCGAAATGGCTTCTGTATGTAAGAAGAGACTGTTACATTCTCATACTATATATATATTTTTATTTTCATTTAGAGCTTTATTTTGTTTGCCTAGTTTGAACAATTGGAATATTATCATAGAAAATGCCTTAAGGCATTAAGGAGAGCTGAAGATGTATGTTAGAGTTATTATATGACAATAACAGATTTTTCAACCTAAATCACTGGGATTTAGAAATATATTTTGCTCCAAAGGGGGAAAAAATAAAAAGTCTGCTTGTTCAGCCACCATCACTGCATTACTGGAAACAAAATGCTTTTTCATATTGTTACTGAAATGAATATTTTCTATGGCCATTGATGTTGAGCAAGTACCTTTAGAGAGGAGAGAAAGTAGTGTGTTATATTTGGTGCTATTCTTAGAACCTCTGCAATCTTCAATGTGTGGAGCATGCAATTAGCAGTACAGGTACTGAAGTCTGTATCAGACTGGAAAATGACAGAAACAATAGCTCTATGTGAGGTAAATTAACTGTCTGAGAATAGCTCTGAATGTACTTGACATTCTGATGAGCAATTTCTATTAAAGTATATTAAAGATTTTAATATTTTAGTGAAACGTGGTATTTCACGATTAATTTCAAATTAATGCCCCTCAGTACTGAGCCTGTCCCATGTGATTTTGACAGGTGATTAGGAAAACTCAATCTGTTGTTTCATCTTCAGACAACTGGGAATGTTTTCCTGGTTTAGGATCCTACCCTGAGTTGAATGTACAGATTTGGCTAAAGGTAGATATGTATGCCAGGTCCAGTCTGACTCTTCCTCTTCACCCTTGGGGGGGAATGCTATGGATTTAGTGATTAAGGTTCAAGTATTAAAGCAGTATATGTAGGCTCAGAGACAGAAGTTGGGGATGGAAAATTTTAACACACCCATGTGCTTTATAGGCACTTTCAGGGACTTGGTTTCCTAGTGTGTGACTCACCAAGTCAGGTTAGTGAGGAACAGAGACAGAGGTGAGATAATCTACATCTGTCCCTGAAGAGGCTTAACTTTGGCATGAGTGAGAAGAATGTGCTGGCAAATGGATTGTAAGAAGGCTGACAGATTTTTGTCAGTGTTGCAGAAACAATCTGTCATTTACTGGGATGGAAGAATCTATCTAGAAAACTAAGCCCACAGTTTTAGGAATTCCATACGTGCTGTTTGTATTGCATCTAATTCCTGCCAAACAATCCAGTTTTTGGATTAACGACATGCTTAATGAAGTCAGAACTTCTTTTCATACATAACAATATTTCAAACCTTATTATGGAGTGAATATGCTATTTTTTCACTAGTTGTTCAGAAGCAGCATGTTTTTCAGGAGCATGATATTATTCTACAAATTAAATCTCCATAAAAAATGCATGGAGGTAGAGGTGTCTTCTCATTTTGGTTTGCATTTGTTTTTAAATAAATTGAAATATTCTACATCTCACTTCCACTTTCTTGTCCTTTAAATGAAATAAATGCATTAAATTAATATAACTTATAAGGGAATACTTGTTATAATTTTATCTTTCTACACTTTTATTTCAGTCTTTCATTTTCATTAATGTAAAGAGTATTTTAAGGCAGATCTGATATCCCTCATCTTGTATTCCTGACCATTCCAGGGCTGTCATGACAAGTTAGAGCAGGAAAAGTGCTCATCTCTGGGAGTTTTTCTCAGGGTTTGATCTTACTGAAGTTCTTACAGGTACTTAAGTGATTAAAGTAGAACTGTCAGTATCCTCTTGATTGAGAGGGATAAAAACTAGATTTTTAAGAATCGACATTATTTTGTTGTTAAAGAATGAACCAGAGAACGATACTGATAGTTTTTTCACAGACGCAATCCCTTATAGCATTCTTCCTATCTATTTATGCAAAGAGCTGCTGCTGACTGAATCAAAATAGGATTTAGTGGGATTTAATAATACTCTCAGTAGAAAGGCTTAACTTAATGTTCAAGTTCTAGTGGGAATTTTCTTTCCTAAAGATATTTTTATTAGCATTTAGAGTTCTTAAAATGAACAAAAATAGAGATTCCACTCAAAGCACGAAAAGCAAATCCAATCTAAGCACTGCTGTATTTAAATGTAGGCCTGTATGGAAACTCAATACAGAGCTCTTAAAAATAAAATGTAGACTTATTTCTATAAAAGGTTTTGAGATATTTGTCCTCTCTCTCGTTACTGACTATATTTAATAGTCTTTGACTTTATACTTGATAGTCCCAATAAAATGCAACGTAATTGCACACAGATGGTCTGTTATAAAGAATAACCTTCTCTTTACAATGTGTTTTACTATTAGCAGTGATCCTGAGAATGAATGCTTGTTATGATCCACGAGTAACAAATTTGATTCAGCAGAATCATCTAGGTGTGACAGTGTTGATATAAACTTAGCTGGAAGCCAGACTAGTTATACCTTTTTATACTGTCATACAATATCTATGAAACTTGCACCATCTTCTCGAAATTCTCAGTGGCTGTGATCAATACATCTGTTATCACAGAAACATAGAATGGCTTAGGTTGGAGAGGACCTTAAAGTTCATACGGTTCCAGGCTCCTGCTGTGGACAGGGTTGTCAGCCACTAGAAACATGCAGAGGCATCCATGGGAAGCTCTTTAACTGGATTTTCTACCACTGACAAGGAAATGTAAAGCTGTATTCTTTCTTTGCAAGAATTCATGATTGCAGTCTAGACTGATACCAAGTCTGCAGTAGTCAATGAAAAAACAGAAATCACTCTACATTTTTTTTCCAAATTAAGTACTTCAATAAAACTGTAGTGTTAATTTTTAACCTTTTGTCCTTATCAGAAAAAAATAAATAAATGCTGCTATCCTCTATGTGTTATGAAAAGATGGAAAAGAACAGCATTATCTACTTCTGAATATCACAAAGTCATGAGGGGTTTTAAAACAATTTTCATAATTGCATGCAACTGTCTAGATCAGTGAATCAGTAAGCACAGGAAAATATGTGAATCAGTGGGACAATGTCGTTAATGTTAACCTTCTTACATTTCTTTAATACTTACACGTGTTTATTCAATCTTCATAGATCTGAATGGAAGAATGCACCACAAAGAGCTGATAAGTGCTTCAAATCTAATTATGTCAGACATTCATGCAGTCAGAGTTATAGGCTATAATAAATAATGCATCACCTAATATGACCTTTCCTATTTCACAGACCATTATACTTCTCCAAAAGATTCCAGTAGGGGCTTGTTGTTCAGTTTGGAACTGAAGCAAAAGGGAAAGTGCAGTTTATGTCAGCTTGCACATAATTAGTATCTCTGGGTGAGTTCTTCTACAACTCTTACTGATGTTAAAATATTTTCTCTTTAGAATTTTTTTTCCTTAATTTCCTGTTTAAAGTTAATGTATCATATTGCTTGTGTAAGAATGGAAATGGAAAATAGAGCATTTACCCAACTGGTGTCTAATTATGTCTTATTACTTGGACTGCTAAGGTCTCTTGTTTGTGACTTAGTAAATCACTTTGTAAAAGGACTGAGAAACTTCTGAGGAATGTGCCCAGCTGTGTCAGTGAACAATACGCTAGCTGGTCATGGTGATGGGTAGATTCAAACAATATCTGAGCACAACAGTGGAGCCAGTCTGTATGTCAATGTATGTAAATGTATGCTAATTGAAATGGGTTATTTGGAAGACCAGAGGAATCCCTGTTTAGCTGCAGATGAGCAAGGCAACCCAAAAGAATACCGATTAGAATAAAGCTTGAAGGCTCTTGCTCATGTCTGGAGAAAAGGCATAGCTAATGGTACTGACTATGTTGAAAAAGAATGTTTTGTAGCTGAGAATTTGCTCTATTAAACAGCGTTACTGTGCTCCTTGTATTGACTGTAGTTTCCATGGAAATAATTAGGAAGTATTATTTTCAGAGCAGCCTTCTTAGACGTGGCCCGAGGCAATTCCTCTTCATGCAGTGCAACCCAGGCAAGCCAAAAGGTTGGACACCCATGACCTAATTCCTGGGAAGCCAGAAAACAAACAAGTAAAGAAATGCCCTGTCTGTGAGGCTGCGCCACGAAGAGGACAGGTTAGACGGTGTCATGAATCTTTGGCAAACTTTGGGTTATTCTGTCAGATAAAGCTGCTTATTCTAATTGGGATTGTTTTCTTATAAAACTTGTTACAAGATACAGTTTGCTTGACTTTATTTAAAAGGCTCCTTTGATTGTTCAGATAAGCAGAGAGAATATTGTGGGTCCTCAGGAATATGTGCTGAGAGCTTTACAGCTTCCCTAAGATGAACGTGCATAGGGCTGATAGCACTGAAGTGTGGTAGCTGCTGGGGTCTGTGGCTGTCTCACTCACTACGGCAGGCTGCAGTCTCTGCTTAACATCACAAACATTCCAGATGAAGGCAGCATCTTTGGTTGAGGCAGTCTGACTTGCAAGGTGATACCTTTCTTACACTGTGTATTCTTGGACTCTTTTTCTCTTTCTGTTTAGTATTGCTTTAGTTGGTGTGTGATTGCCCAGAGATGTTATATTCTCTCCCATGACAGTCTTAAATACCACTTAAAATTCAGGCACAATTATGTACCTGTGTTTACAGCTGCACCGACATCTATATTATTTATAAAATCAATTTTATGCTTTTTTTGTTTTTATCACGAACTTGGAAAGGAAAATATAAAATCAAAATTTGTTGCTCTGTCATTCAAGTGTATTTGATGCCCTGCGTATACTGATTAATAGTTTGTGTACACTATGTAGTGTAAAGTATTTCCATTTCTGTCTCTGTTTTCTTGCTCTGCTTTCATGTTGTGAATCAGCAGTGCTCCATACTCTCAGTTGTATTATTTTCTGATTTTTTCTTTTTTTTGGTGAGCCAGTCTCATGGCATAGTAAATACCCAGTTTCATAATTATTGTGCATATTGGCATTTGGTAAATAGTAACAGTAATCAACAGATTTAGTGTTTACTTAGTATATTCTATTGAATACTTAAGTGCTATTAAGGTAGATGATGTATTGTGAAAAAGTCTACTGGCATAATTTCATTTATTTAATGTTATCCTTTGCAGTGTTTATTGTCCTTCAGGTTGTAAGTGTTCTGCATATGGTGTTGCTTTTCTTCTCTGTATCATTACATTGCCATACTATTAGAATAACAGCATATTAACGTTTACCATAAAAGTGCAATTTAGTCTTTCAGAGTGAAATTCATTGCTGGGCATAGGGCCAGGATGAGGCTTCTGAATCTCCAAGTCCTACTTCAACTCTCAAATCAATGTACGTGCAAATTGTCATGTTTACTCCCCTTTTTAGCCTGGTGAACACAACTGTTTTTGTATATATTTTGATGAGGTTTTGCTTGTCATCTATGGCTAGACCAGACATGTAGGAGCCTAAAATACATTTAGATTTCTGTTATTCTTTCTCAGCATGAATGTGCAGCAGTGTGATTCAGTACAGATCTCTGCTAAGCGTTATGCCCTGGGTTATCCCTTACACCACCTTGCTGCAGGAGCATCTGCACTGGATAAAAACCCTGCACTACATCTAATTCTTGTTATGGACAAATGAAGCTAGTAAAGTCCAGCAGCACTGGAGCTGTCACAGTTAAGTTTGTAGGAAAGACAGACCTTGGCATGTATAGGCAGCACAAAAGCAATAATGTGCAGTGTCCTTTGGATTTCTTCTCCATGGAGGGAAGAAAAGAACTAACAGAAGTGGCTGTTTTTCTTCAGAAACCATTTAGAGGCTGTTATGTCTGACAAGCTCATCATAACTGCTAATTAACTAGCAATACATGGTGCCGAGACTGAAAGAGCCGAGTCAAAAACAAAGACATCCTTACAAGGCTGAAAACACAATTAGAAAAAGCCATTAAAAACCAGTGTTAAGAGTGCAGGAATGGAACACGGACATAGATCTTTGTTTTTGTGATTTAATGACACAGACTTGAGAAAAAGGAAATCTTAATACCAACTCTTCATTAGCCAGAGAAATCTTATTACCCTTAATTTGTTATTAGTCCAAACTGCTCAGTCTGAAGTGTGAGTCTGGCTTTGCTGAAGTCTAAGTAGACTACATAACAACCTTGCCCTCATCCACTAGATGGGTCACTTGATCATAGGAGATCAGGTTGGTCAAGCAGAACCTACCCTTTCATGAACCCTGACTGCCTGGCTGTCCTGTGTATGCCACGTGATCTTCCTCAATGTGATCTGCTTCATAACCTTACCTGGCACCAAGGTCAGGCTACTAGGTCTGTAGTTCCCTGGATCCTCGTTATGACCCTTGTAGTTGGGAGCCACGCTGGCAAGCCTCCAATCCTCTGGGACCTCTCCTATTGACCAGGAATGCCAATAGATGATGGAAAGTTTCTTGGCTATTGTGTCTGCCAGCTCCCTCATCACACTCGGGTGGATCCCATCTGGCCCCATGGACTTGGGGCAGTCCAGGTGGAGTAGTAGATCTCTGTTTCCACCTGAATTGTGGGGGTTTATTCTACTCCCTGTCTGAGACTTTCAGCTCTGAGAGCTGAAGTATACCAAGGATAACTGGTCTGACTTTTAAAGATAGGTGTAAAGAAGGCATTGAGAACCTCAGCCTTATCCTCAGCGGTCATGTTCCCTCCGGCATTCAGTAAAGGATGGAAATTCTCCTTAGCCCTCCTGTTACTGTATTTGTAGACAAAGTTTTTGTTCTCTTTTACCCCAAGTTGAATTCAAGTTGGGCTTTTGCCTTTCTGATTTTCTCCCTGCACATCCTAACAACTTCTTTGTACTCTCCTCATGTTGTCTGTCCCTTCTTCTACAGGATCTAGATTCTCTTTTTCTCCTGGAGTCTCAAGGAAAAGCTGTTCATCCCCATAGGTCTTCTTCCCTGCTGGCTCATCTTGAGGCACAGGGGATCAGAGAAGTGCTTGGATTCATAGTTAGCATAAGTTTGTAGCAGTAATGTAGTAAAATATACAGCCGTCACGTGACCTGCTGCTGCGGTGGGGCCTGTACCAGGTAGGACTGGCTAAGCAGCCTGCGTGCATAGCAAGAGGCTTGGCAGCACTAACTGGAACAAATTGCCAGAAGGGACTATAAATGAAGATTGCTGTTCAGAGAGCTTTCTCTGTAGTGAGTTGTTGCACCCATTTTGTCATGGGGAATGGTTTGCCCATTGCAGGGAGGAAGTTGCAGGTAATGCAGCATGCAGTGCTTGCCTTCTGCTCACTTGCCTTGTGCTCACTTACCTTCTTCTCTGCCAGGTGTGAACATCTAACATTCCTTGAAGCAGGAGGTTATGATTTGTCACTAAGATATATATGTAGGCACCACAATTAATTTTCCTGTGTTTTAAGAGTCTTTTTTTTTTCCTCAAGTATCAGAACATCCCAGTACCAAATAGCTTATGTTGCTATAATATATTGTAAGAATAGAACTTCACTTGCTAATATGTAAGTTTCTGCTGTTTTATGAAGATTTTCTGCTTCTGCTGTTCAGTTATGAAAGCAGTTTGTAAAACTTAAAATTGCACATATTAAGCCATGGTGTTTGCAGCCTTTTGGGAATATGACTGGAATTTCCTATTAAAAAAAGATACTTAGATGATCAACGCATTTAGAGAAAAATGAATGTTTCTCAGTAGGAAGCAGTGCTGCTCCCTTGGTAGTGTCTCTCCAGGTTCTGTTTTGTGCAAGCTATTATTTCTTGTTTCAAGGTTTTGGAATTCAACGCACTGTTACTAATTTAGTAGGGCAGGATTTATCTAGTTATATCTCCTAAGCCTTAGTACTGTAGCTCTTCAGAGGTGCCTTTCTCTTATTCATCCATCCTCAACACCCTTCAGTAGTCTCTTTCCTTTGATTAATAGACGTAATTGTGGTACCCTTTAAATTGCTAAGTAAATGACATTAATGCTACTCTAAGAAATGTTACCAACTTATACTAATGTATATACAGTAATTACATTTGAAGAATACTAGTTACTTTTTTTTTCCAGATATGAGTATTAATGATGGTAGAAAAGTATTTAATTTCTCACTAAAAACTTCTTAGGAGCATTATATTTTCCAAAAAAAGAAATCTGTTTTTTTGCTACTCTGTGAGGAGGCAAGGTTAGCATTTGTTTTAGGATGAGGGTATTTCATTTTTATAAAACATTCCTATATGACATAAAATCCTGTTTAATCTGTAGTCACATACAGTTTCATTTGTCACAGTTTAATCTTCAAGGCAGGAAAGTGGCAAGTTGATTCAGGAATGCAGTAGTTTAACTTGTCTGTTCACCTGGAGTCTGTCTGTTTCCACTGTGAGTGATTTTTGAAGGGTAACAACTCCCTTTTTCACTAGAGACAAGGAAGAGAAATTTAGGAAGTAGAGTAACTTTTTCAGGTTGGATATTAGGAAAAATTTCTTCTCTGCAAGAGTGGTTAGGCATTGGGACTGTCTGTCCGGGGAGGTGCTGAAGTCATGGTCCCAGGAGGTGTTAAAGAAGTGTGTAGATGTGGTACTCAGGGACACGGTTAGTAGGCAATATTGGTAGTAAGTGGATGTTTGAACTAGATGATCTTAGCAGTCTTTTCTAACCTTAATGAATCTATGATTCAAACTTTTCACTGACTTTGTGTGGTTTTAGTTGTTTATTTGTTTGTTTTCCCCTTTATCAGTGCTTGAAACCTCACAGGTAGTTTTTTGTTTTGCAACCAGTATGAAAAATAAGGCAATTTGAGTTCATCTCCACATGGGCTTATGTTGTAAAGCAGACTTGTAAATGTGTTATAGGACATAAGTTTTATGAATACTTTCATTATTCTAAGGTGATCTCTGCTGGTACATTAGAAGAATCAAGAAATCAAATGTCATCAAAGTGGATCTACCAAATACTTTTTTTGTATTTGGCATTACTTTTTTCGTTTTATTTTTTTTTCTTGTTCTAAAACAGGAGTATCTTTTTAAGTGCTCTTGGTTTTCTGTGAGCTATTTTAAACAGGCTAAAAGTGGAGAATCCCAGGTTTTCTGAAGAACAGGCTTTCACATGGTTTCAAGTACTTGTCTCTTTGTCTTATTTGACAATCCAGCTTAATATAAAGTCTATTGTACTTCTAATGTTAGATTCTTTGCAGATATGCCTAAATAAATAGCATCTTATTCTTTTCTTTAATGGAACCCTCACCACCCCCACGCTGGTTTCAAATGAGATAGAATAAGGCTCATGATACTTTTTTCCTCAAGATATTACCTCTACTGTCCGATTTTTAATGAGGTATTGTAGTATACCAATTAGCCACCATATTATTTGCCCTTGCTGGAAAGCAGCCACAGTGTTGAGGCCAATGTCTTGCAAGGTGTCACATGAGGCTTCAAAATTGCAAATTTTTGAGTTAGCACCAATGGTGAGTAAGAAAGGGTGTACCATGCAAAGCTGAGAAAGGGAACAATGCACCCAAGAAACTACTGAACCATCTTTCTAACAAATAACAATTTTCTCTCAGATTTGCCACTGTCAACTGACCCACAGCCAGAACTGCAATTAAACTTTGATATATTTTATAAAAAATAGTACTTAGTTTACTTTCACATAAGTGAAGAGATACAATTGCACAATGGTGGTTACAATGGTAGAAATACATACTGTTGATAAAATGTTTGCAAGAGATTTAAAAACATACTGTACAGCACCACATCTGAAATTGGGTGATGGCAAAATGACTTGTACTCTGTGTCCAAGTAAATTAAATTCCTAAATCTTTCTTCTAGAATAAACAAAAAATACAGTGTGCAGTATGTCTTACATTACCAAAATATTTCCTGGAGTTTAATGAGAGATTGGAAACAAAAATGAGGTAAAAAAAGACATTCATGCATTTAAGCCACCATTAGTCTCTGACTCTAAAGTAAGGCAGATCATTATCTTTTAAACTGTCCTTAGCCACTTCTGTAGTGTTTTTCACAACAAAGTCTGTCATTATCTTGTGGAATTAGGAGTTATGATGTTTCTATTTCCAACAAGTTGTTTTTGACAGGTACAGCCATATTTGAAATGCATTGCATGATAGAAAATGTTGCTTTTCCTTAATGGAAAAAGGAAATGTAAATTAAAAGAAATGGAGAGAAATGGATATTTAAGAATTTTTCACAAATGACACTGTTTTGAGATGGGGAAGGTGAGGAAAGGGAAAAATGAAAGAGAATTATGTGTCATCTTCGGTCTTAATGACGTGGAAAAGAGTGACATTAAACAGGACTTGGTGTCCGTTATTCCAAGCATAGAGAGCTCTATCTCTTGCGTTGTAGTCAAGCATGGATATATGAAAATACTGATTATGGAAAGGAATGTCTGTATACTCATAAGTGGAGGTTTTGGTGGAGTAAGAGTAGTAGACCTTGGCTCCTGTTAAGTGAGAGTTAGTAACATACAAGGTGCCACAGATCATGAAGGATTCTCCAGCACTTCTTTTGGGGTAGCCTGTACTCCAGCTCTTCAACACCTCTAGCGTGTCCTGGTTTAGCTGGCTGATAACGATGTTGCCTGCGTTCTGATTGGTGGCATACACAGCCCATAGCCCAATTTCATCTGCCATCAGGTCAATATCAGAAAAGCCACCCCAGGTGTAAGGGTAGACATTGTGAAAGCCGGCATACTCAAGGCTACGCTGTGCAAGCACCCGCCCAGTATCAAAGCTGTATTTGATGATGATGTTGCTCTGGTACTTGTTGAAATAGAGGGAACCATTGTAGACAACGTGATTAGTTCCTGCCCATTTGAATGGAAGGTTGTATGTCCTTGATTCAGCCCCACTGATAAAGTCTGCAATTGATTTATATTCGCGGACAATTTTATTGTTAGTGTAACTATCCATGTACCAGACCTGTAAAGAAAACAAAAGTTGGAAGTGAATAGCTGGAACACAATGTTGGGTGCATAGTAGTCTGTCAAAATACAATATTGTCCAAATTCCTATTATAAAGGTATGGAGAACTCTTGAATTTACAAATCAAAATTTACTTAACACAAGTGTACTCTTAGGATGACTGTTATAACTAGCCAGGCTGGGAACCTGTCACAGATGCAAACAGTAACACATCATGTATTATGGCCACTGGCCAGTATTCAGCTTATATAGAACCTAATCCGCAGTGTTGTATTATAGGGGAGGGTTGTGCTCATAGGTGTTGATGTAATGTATTAAATTACTTAGGTTCTTAAAGAGCTGAGATCAATAAAATCTCAGGAAGAAATAAAATATATACTCACTTTGGATATGTTTGTGTCATCCATAATATAGTTTAAGGAAATGGAACAATGTGCTCACCTAACATTTGCCTTTAGATATTTTTGCACAAACACTTTTGATCTCTCTCTGAAGATGTTTAGCAGTGAAAATGATGGAAGTAAAAGAAACATGTTGGTGAGTGTACCTTCTTAGGGGAAAAATATCTTTTTAAAGATGAAAATAAAGCAAATAAAACTCTAAAAGGACACATATATTCAGTCTTAACATACTCGGTTATTTTTCTCTGATGCTAATGGATCTGTCATCCAGGCTCCAAATCGGGTTCCGGATATCTTGACTGTAATGGGGCCTGTAATTTTCATCAGTTTACCACATGTCTTAATTAGAAAAGCAAATGCATTAATGCAAATAATTACACAACCCTCCTTCGCATCAGGCAGCGCTCTAGTCCAACTGCTCAAAACTAAATAGTGGCTTCAGGGAACTCAGGCTTAGGTTGAAGATGAATTGTCATCTTCATTGTATTAAGCAACAATGCAAATATGCCAACTTCAACAAACAAAAGAAAACAGCCTCAAAAGCCCAAACCAAAACACAAAACTTGTATTTATTTTTGGTTTTGTGTACCTTAGGTCACCTTTTCATTTTCTGGGTGTAAAGAAAAATACAGTCTAATTAAATATCTTCCCAGTTGGAGCAAATAACATTCAATAATAAATGAAAAGGCATAAAATCCAACTTATTTTTACCTTCAGTGAAAGGTTAGGATTCATGAATGTTTGAGTTTTCTGTTGATCAGGGTAACAACAGGGAGAAGGGTAGACAGGAAAAAATGAGACGGTGCATCTCCTACACAAAATGTCCCACTGTGCTTAAGTGTGGGTCTCCATTTGACTCTGCCCTGGGGTTATATACACTCAGCTTGGCTGATACTATGGGCCTGACTGAGGTTAAGAAAGTGAATATGAGAATAGTTCAGCAATTGTGGCTGTATCATTTGGCTTATAATCCATTATACTTTGTTGTATTAGACTGTATAAGAGGAAATAATGGGAATCAATATGATCTTGGTTGATGACCTTATTAACTAACCAAAAGTCTATATTTCAGGGGACATTAATAACAAACCTATTAGCAGCAAGCTCCTGATGGAATTTTTGTGTTTACGAAGAGTCTTAACGTCACACAGTGATGTAGGTGTTTCAGTGTTTTTGAAGAAAGGATGTTTCATATGAATGGGAAAAAAGTGACATTTCATTTATTTTTTAAATTTGAAAATAAGTGATTCACCATGATATTTGATTATTAATGTCTATAAACCAATCTGCCTAGGAAATATAGAAAGTAAATGGTATATAGGATTGTCAGTGATCTTATTTAGTTCAAAGGAGAAGGTTGCTTATCAAGCCTGGATTTTTCTACTTTATGAAACTGTCAAGGACTTTTTCTGTTCAAATCTGTGTATCTAGAAATCCCTCCTTAATAAGTAACTGGTTACACAGTTCTTTATTAGGTAAGGTTGTAAAAACAAATTGAACAGGTGCTATTTTAAAGATAGCTAGGGATATAAAATCTTCCCAGTCTCTGATTCAAATGGATGTTGGTTGGCTGCTACGTATGCCAAGTAAGTGTGCTTAATATTAGGACTTGGAAAGGAAATAAAATCAGAACAACCAAACCATCTTCCTGAAGTGTTCATAAGCATTCCATTTATTGCAAGTAATAAAGAGGGGAAAATAACATTTTGTTTTTTTTTTTCCTGTGGTTGCACAAACCAATTCCAAGTCTGTTTTTTCTTTTGCTCTCCAGATTATGATCAGATTTGTTATAACATTGCTTTGAATGTGAAGAAACAAAAATCCATTCTAAATGGGTGTGTGCCTGTTGTCCTACATAATACAAATCCAGGAAGCACTTAAGTGTGGTTACTGGAGCTTACTAAGAAGACTGTGGATCTTAGCTCATGAGGGCAATGACTTGCCAAATAATCTTTGGGAAAGTCACTTATTCTTCCTGACTTGTTTCTTTATCTACAAGATGGAGATAATGATACTTCTTTCCATTGCACAGTTTTGTACTAAGTGATATTATTAAAGCTCTTCAAATTTCACTGGGAAGGTTGCTTTGAGAGTGCAGGTACCACTGCATTCAGTAATCTTACACCTTCACTAATACCTCTTCTGTCACTGATACACAAGTATTTCTTTACATAAGTGGAATTTTTTAATTTTGATCTCTTAACAAAAAATGTTAATGTACAATATTCAGCTTCTATGTGATAAGCGATAGCTGTGAACAAATCCAGTACACCTACTTGAATCATGTCTTCATATTTCAGTTGGTAACCTTTGTCAGAGTGTTGGCTTCTCTGAATGGTTATGTATTTTTTTTCATTTTACTAAACAGATTATGACAGAATAGAAGGGTCTCAGGCTTATAGTGCAACCTGCATTCTCTTATACAAGCACACATCTTTCATGCCTGCCTGTGAGGGACCTGTATATGCATAAGTCAGTGTGGACTTGCAGTATATGCAATCATGCATGCTTTCTCTAAGTGTTTAATTGCATGTTCTTTGTTATAATGTTTTATGGCTAAATTTCTGAGCAATTTTTAGCCTGAGTTTTCTCCTATTCCAAAAAGAAAGAGCAAGTTTCAGTCATCACAACTGCTGTGATAATCATTAAATCTCAGAGACAGTAGGACAACTGCTTATTGTATGCTAATAAACATTGAAATTGTTGCCAGTGCAGGTGGAAGATCTGTTTTTAGTGGCCAGGACAAATAATACAAATAATGCATCATAAAGCTGAAAATCACCTGCTAGGTACAAGAGTGGAAACAAGCTATTACACATGCAAGTTAGGTAATTGTATTGTGAAATGCAACAAAATCTGTGAAGGTTCAAGCTAGATCCAGTGTCATGTTGTGGCCGCAGGTTTCTGGCCAACAGATAGGCATGGGCAGTCACAGCTGGGTCATCTGTTGTGGTGTATACGACTAGAACGCACAGAACTATTCTTCAGGAGCTATTCACGGTAAGCTGGTTTTAGTCTACTGTGAAGAGCTTACAGGAATAGGCCAGAAATTTTAGCCTCGCTATAAGTAGGAGAAAATAAAAATCATTTAAGCATCTATGCCCAAATAGTCAAGTCCCTGATCTATGGCTACCTTGGAAAGCAAGCTTTCCTAGTTTTTATTGCTGAGCATGCTGCTACATGGCAACAAAAAATTCTCTGGCCAGTCTGAGTCAGCTGTCCAAGTTCTTTTCCTTCCCAACTCTTTCCCACCTCTGACCCCACTCCGAAGGGAACATTTGGAAGAAATCCTTGATGTTTGGCGAACACTGTTCGGAGCTTGTGAAAACATTGGTTTGTTGTCAACACCAGCTTAGTTACAAATTCCAAACAGAGTAGCAAGTGGGATGCTAGGGAGAAAGTTAATTCCCTCCTTACTAAAACCACTACAGAGACTTTAGAGAGTCTGAAGGATAAAGGTTGTCCAGGGAAGCATCCATTTATTGGGAACAGGTTATCATGTCTATCTCCAGTGTGCTGGTAGCATGGGTGTGCTCAATAATCTAGTTCGTTAAAATCTCCCTATTGTTCATAAGCATTCATTTAAAATATGTAACTTTTCTACACTTGTCCATCAAGAGAGAGAGAATATGCTTCAGGAATTCAAAATATCTCAGGGGAAATGTGGCTGAAAATTAAGGAAATAGGAAACATCTTCTGAGAAGACAGTCCTCCTATGAACACATCTGGTCATTCTGGTGTTAAAAATGTGTCCTATCCTGTAGTCGCTTCACTGCACGGTTTTATAGGTATATGCCATAAAATCAAGGAAAGATAAGGTACTCATTAAAGATGTAATGATGGTCTTTTGTTGCCTAATAAACTTACTGGGACACTATCAGAAAACACTATTTATTTATTTATGTATGAGTTTTAATGCTTGCTGCAATTTTATAACGCAACTATTTTCTCCTGACTGCCTTCTGCCAGTGCAGTAATATGCTATTCTATGAGTACTGAGGGGAAAATAAGACTTTAAGAAATTTCTCTTTGACAGAGTCTTTCATGCATTTTAGCCTATCATCACTGTGCTATTTCTAGTTTAAAATGAAGATACTGACAATAAATAATTTAAGAGTGTAATGTAACCTAGATTTTTTGCATACCACTGCCTCACAGAAATAAAGGCACTGCTTATAAAGTTAATAATGTATTTCATGTCACGTGTAGCCTTTGAAAATAAACATCCCATACCTGTTAACTGAGATACTGGTCACATGATGGAATCTTAGAGCTTCTGTTTGATTTGTGTTCCTTCTTAACTTAGGAAGTATTTATTCTTTCTCAGGGGGATGGATTGGTGGCTATAGCAACAAAGATTTCAATAGTGATCCATTCAGTTATCTCTGAATATGTGGACAGTCTCTGGGGATGCATTTTTTCATTATGGTTGTAAAGTAGTAGGTACTAGTTACCCGTATTTGGGTAATGGAAGTTAAGGCTGAAGCTTAATAATATTTCAGGCATTCAGTTTTGGTAGCTGATACTGATCTAGTGCTGAGATGTGGAGGTTGTGAAATTTTGACTTTTTCTGACTAAAGTTAGTATAAGAGCAATGAAGATGGAGGGTGCCTGCTGTTGTGCAGTGCTCCTGATAGACTGTTGCTGTATTTTCTAGAAAAGTCATGCTTTATTCCCCTTAGATGTAATGCTAATTATGTTGTATTGCAGATTAAAGAATGGCATAGCTGTCCTGGTGCTGATATTACAGGTCTAAAGACAGTGCAGTTGGAGTGGCCTCTCAGATACCATAGCAAAATTTGCATCACCATTATGATGTTGACAACACCAAACTGATTCCAGTCTACTTCCAACTTTTTTCCACACTGATGAACTAAAGATGACTTAAATAGGAATACCTGTCTGAACATTTTAGAAAGAATTTTTGTAGCTTTCCAATCAGTTGTAAGGCTCTTAGATTTAAATTTGCTGTTTTTTATAAACTTTCATCATAGTTCCTTTTGTATACAGTAGAACAGATGATTTGCTAAGATATGCTAATGCAAACCTAGCAATAGGACTGTCCTTGAGATGAGTTACTCTTGAAGTTTATTAGGATAGCACAGATCAGAATATGATGCAGTCTTTTTGTAATGAAGGAAAATTTCTTTCTACTGAGAAAAATTATAAATGTTCAACTGAGGGATCAAATCATACATGACATTTTAAACTTACTGAGCTTTTTCATGCAGTCTCGAAGCCTGGTTTCTAAACTGAGCACCCGCTGGTGTAGTTCGTCATAGTCATAAGCACCAATTTCTTCCTGAATACCAGTGAGGATAGTAGACAGATTCCTAATTTCCTCCTTGAACTGGGTGATTAATTTGGCATCAGTTTTGTATTGCTCCAGGACTGGGATCAGTGGCAGGAGCTCATCCATCTTTTCTTTCAACTCCTGTTAAAGGCAATCGCATGTGTGTTAGAGCAATTTAAAGGAGTTCAGTCTTCTCATATGCCATTACATAATATTTTTGCCTGATTATTAAAATAACTTGAAAATGATTATTGACTTTACCTACAGATTTATTTATTTTTTTCAGTGTACTGTGGAAGCCTTAGAAACCTCAGAATTAATGTCAGTAAGCAGGAGATAAAACGCATGAGAGAATAGTTTGTTTCTGCTGAGGTACTTGATTGCCTTCAAGTGATCTGAACCAAAAATGTTGAAACTCTGGCTTTCCATCCAGAGGGTATAAATTCCCAACTAACCGTACCTTTCATGAGAGAGGGTGATTAGCCTTGAACTCATAGTGGCAGCCAAAGATATCATACCTGTTTTTATAGTAGGTAAACTGTTATTTCATTCCTTAGAAATACCAAGTTCATTTCATTCTCAATGTTTGTTGAGCGCTATTTAGTTCTAAACTGGCCACAGTCATGTCTATCTCTTTCTTCTGATGCAAAAAATATACATGGTTCTTAAACTGATTTGTATTTGTAATGCTGCTACATCACTAGATGCCTTTGAACTTCCTCTGTTGTTTTTTGCTCTGAACTATCACAAATCATTTTATTGCCATGTCCACTTGATGTTATGTTGCCAATCCTATCCTTAAATGTTTATTACAGAAAGGAAGGCTTCTGTTTGGAATCTCTGGCTGACCCTTTCTCAGGCTTTGCTGTCATGTTCTTAGGGAATAGCTCTGGTTACAACCTATAGTGCCTATTCATCCTTTATTTATTTATTTTTATTTTTATTTATTCTTGCAATAGTCATATTTTGTTTTATGAGAAGCACGCAGGTTTGTCCTTGATGTATCATCTGTACATGAAGATCTGCGTATGTTTGCAATTTGTGAAAACAGCAGGATGTCTGTGAGCAAATGCTTAGTAACATGGGGATATGCAAGACTGAACAAAACAATAAAAAAGGTGGAAATAGAGACATGTTATGTACTAATATTAGGTGATAATGGAGACTGGGAATGGATGAGAACACCCTGGGAGGGGCTATTGAAGGGATTAGAAAATACAGTCCTGGGGGGTGGCTCAAATGTAGTTGGCAGGTTAAAAGGGAAAGAGAACTAGATGGGAGTTTAAGCACAAGGAAGAGGTGCAGAAGCAAATATAGTCAGAAATCAGCATAATCACTGAGATGCACAGAGATGCATGTGCACAGTTATTTAAATCACTTGTATTGTAGGATGCAGTGAACATGGTAAAACATTTCAAAAATAATGTGATTCTAAACAGAATGCATTGCTAGTAAGAAGGTATGAAAGAAGTGGAAGGGGTTGGCCATTACAGATGCTTGAAAATCTACCTCTGTTTTTTAATTCTCAAACAGCTTTGAAAATTGCTTGAGAGGTCTGCAGCATCTATTCACCATTCTGCTAATTTATCCATGTGGCCTTAACAATGCCTTTCATATTGAAATTATTATTTGTCCAAAATAAAGACCTATATTTGATGTCTGGAAGGGTAGTTTGCACATAGGTCATCTTAATAGCTAGAAATTAGCATTTTAAATTCAAGCATGTTACTTATAAGTGAATTAATGATAATTAATCAGGATTAGTCTACTTCATCTGTAAAAATATATAGTTATGTGTTTCTTGATGACAGCAAAAGTAGGTTTTGTGACAAGGGAAGCAGAGCTTCAGAAGCCAAAGGCTTTGGTTCTGAGAAGCCATAAACTATCAAAAATCAAGGGTAAACCATGATGGAAGAAAATGAAAAGTTTGTAAAAGTTCAGCAGAATAATGTGTTTAAGAGAATTAGTGAAATTAACTTACTCCTGATAAGTTTTATTCCAGATGAGGTATAATTTCAATAAACTCCATCAACCTTTTTTATGGAGATTAGTTATCTTATGCCCAGCATGAGTGCTGATTTGACAGAAGTATGACCATATGCTTATTGTGACCTGAATCAAATTTGTACTCTTTGACTGTCATAAATATGGAACCCCAACATTAGAACATCTTTCTGCAGTAAACGTTATAAAGATTAATCAGGTGTTTTCATCAAAAATAAAAAAAATGCAGTGTCATCTGACACTCACTAACTTGTTCCTATGGTGGTACAAAAACTAAATTGTATTGCAATATGAATAGGTGTTAGACATATTCTAGCACTTTGTGCCTGCTGGTATGTGAGGTAATGCTATATTAAGAATGAATTTCTTTGTCTCAGGTCAGATAAAGTACTGGAAATTCAGTAGATCAAATTTCAGAAAGCCAGCAGAATATCATGTGATGTTGACCTTTCAAGTTATTCTATCATTTGATTGTTTAGAAATTTGTTTTGTCCACCTGTCAAACTGTCAAACAGAAGTTAAATGACTGACCAATACAAATATCGAATATTTAAAAGGTCAGTACTGCAGAAATCTGCTACCTTTGATGTCATGCATCAGACAGTCAATTTAGATATATTGTTCCCAAGGAAATTTGCAACAGGAATGCAGTATACGTAGTGAATATATGACGACATTACACAAATGTGGTGGTGGTGTAGCAATGAGCGATAAAAGAAAAAAGCAGACATTTCTTACTGCCTGAAAATGATTGAATGGATATGCTCAAACTCTAATATATAACAAATGATGACAGAAAATATTTTTTTGGTTGTCAGATCATTAATGTAATAATTCCTGATATTACTAAGACCAGTTGGATATTCAGTATATCTGAAAAAGAAACTAGCTATGTAATTATTTGACATTGATTTTGTTTCATGAACACTTAAAAATATATATTTGGTTAAAAATAGTTAAATCTGCAGAATCTTTTTTTCTTGCTGTCTTGCAGATTGGAAATATCCATTTAATATGCTTGGTGTTTGAAGAACATATTTTCTTCTTGTAGCTTGTTTTCCTTAAGAGTACTTCAGATAGCTTTCTTCAGAGTATACAATGCTATTTTGTGAACGCTGCAAACCTCCTACTCAGGAAAAGGTTGGCTCATGTTTTTTCTTGTCATTAAAATTCCCAGGAAGTCTTTTTGTAATCACACAGATGTGACTGGGAATGATTGCCCTACTCGCCTATCCCAAACTCAAAATAGCACACCTTCAGACATGAAATTGGATCTTAATTGTACTGGATAAAAATTACAACAACTGATTTATTAGAGACTTTCTTTTCTTCAACTGCAGTAAATAATAACAGAAGAAGTGCAGAACTCTCTACTTATTTGCTATTAATTCCTTTGGATCTTCCCACTTATCATTGTATCTTGAATAAATATAAATTTTTCAATATGACATGCACATTGATACAGATAAAAAAAGAAAACAGGATTCTGTTTCTAGTGACATTTCTCTAATGTTTTAATAATTAATAGTTACTTCCTAGCACAATTAAATTGAACAGAGCAAAAGATTATCATCATAAAGGAACTTTATTATGCTTTTCATTTTTAATGTTGCTCTTGTGTGAGCATTTCAAGCTGAGATCTTAGCAGTCCATGCATTGCTGCTTAGTACATTGCTTCCAGCAGGCTTTCAAAGTTATTGTTAAAATAAAACCTACTTGAAAATGCTTTGTCATTAATGTCTTCCGATCATCTTCAATTTGCCGAAACTTGGCCTTCAGCCCTTTCATTTGTGTTTCCATTTTTAAAACATACTGGAAATCCCTCTGAGTCCGTAGATTTAAAACTTCAATAGATTGGGACATATTCTGAACCTGTTAAAGAAGAACACTCTCTAAATGCACTTTTTGTTGCTTTACTTTTTATTCCTGGTTAGGTAGTTAGATGTCAGGCAATAAAATGTGCTTATAGCAAGGCTTTAGTTGTGAGTCATTTATACCACAGTATAAGTTTTAAACTTCATAACTGCATGACAGTACAAAATTTGGGAAACAGGGCTAACAGAGAAATAGCAAAAGTAAGATCTTAGAGCTATATGGGATTTTGATAGTTGTTTTGAGGTAGATGTGAGATCTTTTCAACACCTCTTTTGATGGGCTGGAAAAAACGCTGTTAAGCATGGGAATCTACTTGACTACTTTGTCTTCTGTGGTAGGTGCTGACTGTTCTTCAGTGTTATATGTAGCATGTTTTTAATTCCAGGCACTGCAGGGGAGGAGCAGGACTAAAATTTGGATAGGTTTTCTGAGTTATGAAGTGCATGATTTTTAGCTAGTAGGTGCTGATAGAATAACTCAGTGTAAGGAAAACATGAAATTGTCAAGATGTAAGCTGGGATGCTCTCATTGTTAAATTGGTGTTTGCTTATGAATTTATAAATGGGTATAAGATGAGAAGTTGTAGCCAGTTGTCTTAATGGTAGAACAGTTTTTATTTTTTATTTTTATTTCTTTTTTCCGTAATGAGAAGTAGTGAACGTACAGGCAACTGTTGCGTGTACAGCTAGTGACTTTGTAGCTATTGCTGGCACTTCCACTATAGTAAGGCGAGAACTTTCATCTAGAGTAAATTCTGTATTTTTAACAGCACTTATTGAGAAAGCAGTGGGCTTGCCAGTTGTAAAAATAACGTATTTTTCAAATGCAGTCATTCTTTTTTAACAAGTATTCTGTCTCCTTCCCCCTGTTTCAACTTTCCTCTTAGAAAGGGATTGTTAAGCTTTGAAAAATTTCTAAAACTACCTAGCTGCATGTCATGCTATGGATTTGGTCAAAACCTGAAATTGAGTCCCCGCTGAAATTCACAGAGGTTTTTGGAGAGAAAATCTGCAGGATCTGGCACTATATTAACACTGGCATGATTTTTCTATAGCTGGAACAATACTGAAAAAATACAATATGTTAAAAATACGTTTTTTTTCTGTCCATGTTTTATGTTGCTTTCTGCTGCAGCTGTTCAACTAATCTATCTCAGGCTCTGATGTTATGCACTACAATAACTATAAACTTATTTACCTATGCAGAGAATGCAGGACAGTACTTTGTGTTTTCATGGTTGTAGCGTTTTTTTTCATACAAAATAACACTTCAGTAGTTCTAGTACTGACAACAGTGGATGGTACTGGGAATAAAACTTGGGTTGTTTGGACAAAATTTGCACCACCAGAGAATGAAATAAATATTATTAAGTGAGGAAATAACTAAAAGCAGCTTAGCATGTTCCTCCTTTGTACAGCCTGCTTTGATCATGCTGTTGTGCCTGCATTTCATTATTGTTTGATGAGAGGCAAGGAATGACCTTGAAAAGACATATAATTGAAGCAGAAGATGTAGTTCAAATCCTCCAACTTGTAACTTTTGACACAGGGCAAATCAGTCCTGACTTTGTGTAAGGAAATATTTTGGGAGGAATGCACAAGAGTAGATTCAACTCAAGTTTGCTAGGTTAAGTGGCTTGGTTTGGCAGAAGTGTGCTATAACGAAAACAGACAAATTTGGATAAACTCTGAAAACACAGATAGGGGATAGACCCTGAAGAAATGGTTCAGTTAGATAAGACTTTAGGACACCATATCTATTGAACTTGGACAGAAAGGAGTGGATTTTTGTGGGAAATGTTTTGACCACAAGGAGTTCATTGGGCAGACTTACCTTCTCTAGCAGCTGTCTAAGCTGTCTGCTTTTGGCATCTCTTGAACACAGGTTTTGTTCAGGTGCAACAACAGTACAAATGCAGCGGCCATCAGGATCCTGGGCTGAACTATAAACTTGCCACCCTTCCTTGGGGCTAATTTGAGTCTGTAACACACAATAGTAATAACACAAATGAAAGGAACTGAACTGATTCTGTTGTTTGAAAACACTACTTTTTTTTTGTTTACTTTTGCAGTATACATTTGCAGTGAGTTTCCTCCTAGTCACTGCTCATTATTCTCTTAACTACTTATACTGGTGATTTTGCACAGATTTATTATGTCTCACACCTCTGTAATAGTTCTCCAGCAGTGTGCTGTGAGCGTTGTTTCGAGTGTGGATGAAAACGGTTTCCTGCTTGGGATTCAGCACAAGCTGGTTGATGGAATTCTTTGCAGAGCAATGTTATGATTTTTCATTAACAGAGAACAAATATGTCCTTTGAGCCTGAATAACTTTTGCTTTAGACTAACGGAAACAACAAAGACAGAAAAGAACAAATATAAAATCCCAAAGAGCGAGCACAGTATATGTGACTCATGCAGTAGGGAGATGGCTTGGAAATGGTTCTGGATGGAGGTTAGCAAGTTCGCTTTTAAAGGTACAGCATAGAAAACTATTCTCCATTGACTTCAGCTGTGCATACACCAAAGGCTTGCTGCAACGTAGTGCTGAGAAGTGCCAGGTTAGTTTAGATGGAGGAAAATGATGGCAGGTGTGGCAAAGTGCAATTAAGACATTGAACTGTGCTTCACAGAGCACAGGACAGAGCAGTTCTAGAAATTCCTAGCATTCCATTAAAATGCCTTTAAAGCTTGGGTGATACTTTGTGAGAGTGGTATCTCTCTGTTTAATGGCATTTATGGAAGTCTTATATCATCAGAATGAGACAAAGCAGTGTAATTAGATGACTGAACTCAGATGAAGGAATGAAAACTAATGGACACCAGAAATATTTTTGGCTTTTTTTCAGTATGTAATTTTTTAATTAATATTAACCATTATTTTTTCCTAATAATACATTATTGACTACTGAATTTTATAGTACAGCTGCTAGTGGATAGCATTGAGATATTTCTGAACATAGTTGGAATAAATTGCTAATTATACTATAAAATTGTACTAATTGTCAGCACAGAGAGATTATTAAAACTGGAAAGCTTCTGTTGATGCATAGCAAGGAGTAAGTTGCATAACTCCTCACCTCAGAAAACATGCAAAGTCTCAGGAGACTGAAATTAGAAGGGCAGGTAGCAATATTTTTCTGAGAATCAGTTCAGTGTTAGAGAAGAGTGAAAACTTTTTTTCCCTACAATGACTATTTTGAGGAAGCCACTGAAGATAGCAATGAACTCTTCTACTGTGGAGTTAAGTGAAACAAATCAGAGTTGTATTGTTACTCTGTTTTGCAAGGAAAAAAGAAGGCATCCTAACATAGATGACTGTAAACAGGGGACAGCAATACTTGCCTTAGAATTTGCTAGAAAGGCATATCTAGTGCTAAATGATTCCACTTCTGTATGTACTCACAGCCTTAATTTTGAGGGCAAAGGGAATTTAATTTAACATGTGTACAACAGTAAGAGTCAAACAAACAGCGAGAGAGGTAGTTTAAATTGGTTTTGAGCAGCTAATAAAACGTCAGGCTGGAACTGAATCCCATCAAAGCTGGTAGCCCTTGCAAAGTGTGAGCTCTGTTCACTACACAAGTTTCTATGTTTCTGTGGAGAACTGATTCCCAGACAGCATGGTCATGTACAGGAGCAAGCTTTTGTTGAAGTTCAGGAACCTAGAGCTTGTGGTAAGTCCTATAGGACAGCAATACTCAGTATGATTTGTGCACAAATTGTGATATTTGTGATATTTATGTTTAAATATATATTTAGATTTTATTGCATTGGTGAATGAGTTCTATATAGTGGAGAATGGATGAGGCAGCAGCATCATGCACACTCTGTAGTGAAGCAGTTATATTCTGGGCTGCGTTGTCAATGGTACTTATATATTCTAATGATATAATGTGTCTCTGTCTGCTTAGTCTAAGAAAAAAGATTATTGATCAACTCAACCTAATTTTATCTTCACTAAAAAAAAATTCTCACAGAAAAAGACCTTCAGGCACAGTACGAGTGTGCTGTGATGGACTGCAGAAATGAGTGCTGAGGTCACACCCCCAGTTTAGGCTGCAGTTCCTTCTTTTTAGTCTGCCATTAGGATTCCTTCCTTAAGTAGGATGGGTGATACAATCACAGACTAAAATAAGCATGTACGGGTAGGTGCTTTTCTTTCCTTTGTTATTTTTCTTCTCTTTGCCCTGATGGTGAAAACCGTCATGCCACATGGGGAAAAATCTAGCAGGCATCGAAACCTGAGGAGAGCTATTGAATCTACTCTTCAAACGCCTTACTGCTGACAGGCCTCAGAAAACAAACAAGGGAAGAAATAACAACTGGTGAACAACAGTGATAATAAATGATGCTAGTTCTTGGAAATCTGGAGAAAACAGAGGAGTTTCTTCCAGGTCTGCATTAATCTGGCTTGGTAGGCTGCTGTGCTATGCAATCACTTACCTCAAAAAGTTTTACTTCTTTTCACTTGCACTTGTAGATGTTCTATAAGAACCGTTACAGGTGTCTCTGTTGTTACTAGCGAAAGGACAAATGGCAACATGTGTACTTCATATCATTGCTTAGATACGGACAGTATTTATCAATTTGTCCTGCAACTTCAGTCCTGGCAGTGCTGGTGAGGAGCCCTGTTCCCCTGACCCCACCTCTCTGTATGATTGTTCCAGATGAGAGTAGGGGAAAATGTTTGTGAAGATGAGGAGGTTTTACTTTTATTTCTTGGTATGAGTTATGACATTTCTGAGCTTTATGTATTCTAGAAGAAAACTTCTGGAGCACTGCTTACACTCCTCTGATCCCTAGAGAAGCTGCCAGTAGATGACAGCAGCTTGGTGAACCGGTTAGTGATGACTACAGCATTACCAAACATCTGGGGTGTAAAGTCTAACAGCCAACAGCTGAAGTTAAGGAAAAGGTAACAGACCTGAGGTGCTTGCTTTGTGCCAAAACCCACCTGACTGAAGATGGTATTTTTTTCCACTTGGCAGATGTTGCCAAGCTCAGATAATCAGGATGCTATGATTGTGTCCCTGGCTCTCCTGTTGCTCACAGTAGTTCTCTTGAAATGTGAAATGTGTCTGTAAACCAACATAACGAGTGCAAAGTGCATTAATGAAATAACACACAGGAGGCCTTTGTGTAATTTGTGTTCTTTTGGAGTGAAGGGCAGCACAGCAGTTCACACTGCTTGGAATCTGAACATGTCAGTGTATATAATGATAGATGTGTGTATGTATAATTATGTATGCCTACATGATACAGTAACTAGGGTAAAACCTCTAAGCTACTCAACTGCAGCTTTAAACTTGGATTTAAAATAGATAGAGAACTTTATTTCTTGTTACACCATATTGCCACCTGTACTGTAGTTCACAGGGCATAAGTTAGATTGAAAGAAAATAAAATGGAGTTTTTCCTCATCTGCTCAGCTTTGTGCTGCTCTGACGCTTAACAGAATTATTTCTTACATCATAAGTAAGTTTAAAGTAGCAGCATTTAAATCCTAACTGTGGTGACTTTCTGCAATAATACTTTTCCTGCCTACGTATATTCAGTTAAACACTGATTAATAAATACATTATCTTTGTTCACAATGAAAAAATTAAGATCTGGGCATAGTAATCTTCTGCACAAATAATGAAATTTACATTTTGCATAACACACTGTTATATAAACATCTGATTGCAGTTAAAATATAGTGGTTCACTAAACATTTGAAAAAATAATGTTCCAGATTAACTTATGAATACCAGTATGATGTTCCCTGTTGCCTGATTAAACGCTTGATTTTTAACAATTTTCATGAATAGCTATTCACAGATTTTCTGTATGTGCTCTTTAACAGATGCTGCTATAAAAGAGCATCAACCACATGAAATGGTATTTGTGTCATTTATAACTTGCCTTTCTAAATTTTTGATACCCAGCCTCTTAGTACCGATTCTGTTTTGTTTCTAACAGCTATTTATTTGCTTGACTGTGCTTCAATAAGGAAAAATAAGAAAGAGTCAGACTCATTGTGTATTGGAGTGAATAGCTAATATATAGCAGTATTCAGACAAAAATTAACATGAAATCTGCTGCCTGAAATCTGTTTTTCTTCATAAAGCACTACATTTTTCTGGAGCAGTAAACAAAAGAAAAATGTCTAGGCAAATACAATGACACTACTGTGCTATTTTTAGCATTCTACCCTCAAGATGAAAACATTTCTTTGTAAATATTTAAGGATGTTACTTTATAATCTCTTTTTCCATTGTAAGAACACAACATGCTCACCAACGTGAAGATTTATGATGCCCAAAGAGTAGCATGCATTAAGTGATGATAAGAAGGTTAGTATTAAAAAGATTTACAAAGAGGCAACAGAGTAAAGCTTTTGCTAGCACTTAAATTCTAGTTCAGCATTAAGATGGCTTGGAACACATCACAGCTACTTACTAGAGTATCTGAAGTGGATATTCTGGAGGTATTTAGTCCTACCAGAGATGGGAGAGTTTGGGACATCCAGTTAGAGATCATTGCCATGGTACTAAGAGCAGCACCAAGCTTCAGCAGTGGAGGACTCATTGCTGTGAAGCTAACGAGTTTTCATAGTGACTGATTATCATCCCGATGCAGGCTGGCAGTGAGAGGCGGGACTGCAGCACACAGCAGCCACAGCGTGAATGGAGAGCACCGAGCCTAGATTGAATCATCCATTAAAAACTCAGATCCTTATTTGCTCTCACTAACAAATACTCTAGGACTATTCATTTACTGCTTTTGTCTACAATACTGATCTTGTGCTTAATAATCCACTTAATAAGCTGTCTCCTTAATAGTCATTGCAGTTTACAGTGGAAGATGGGATGGGTGAATTACCTCTTCATAGGTGCTAGAAAGTCAATTAGCACTTAACTGGTTTAGTCTTCGCAGAATTGTATGTATCCTTATCTGAAATTCAAAAGCGTAGTCACAAAACCAAACAGAAACAATCCCCAGCTCCCCATTACTCCTGTGGCAGAAATGTGCTCAGGAGTATTTCACAATCTGATACAGGATCTGTACATGTATCAGACAGAAGGGAGAGAGCTGTCTGCCTGCCCATGGAAATACAAAAGTATTCTCAGAAACCTTTCCAAATATTCCTTGATTTGTTGCTCTCACAGAAATTAAAAACATCAGTAACTTTATAATTTGAAAATATTGTTACTAAGATAATTGTTCATAAAAGAGCATTGAAGTAGTAAGAGTTCCTATTGCTCAGTGTTTCTGTTAGTGTGTAAGTGTTACTCTACTGAGAATTACTGTGTTACAGGACTGGCAGGCTCTGTATGTCTTCAGTGCCATTTGGATAGGAACAGAAAACAAACTGTAGGTTGCTCATATAGCATTTGGAGGCTTCTTTTGGCTCTAATCTGCTGCTAAATCTGCTGTTCTCTAGTGCTGTTGATCTCCACGGTCAATAGCAATTTTTCTTTTTCAGAAACTTAGCAACTGTAGGGAAAAAAGGCACAGAGAAAATGAGTGCAGAATTTCTAAATCATTGTGCTGTTGGGGTAGTTACAATTTTTTTCTAAGTATTATTTTAAAAAGAAGAAACAAAGAACAAGGATCTCTAATGGCTTAAAAAATTGCAGAGAGACAGAATACTGTATTTGATCCCAGAAGTAGTCATGGATTTGGTGTGTTTCTGAATTTGAACTGTCTGCATTAACATTTTAATTTCATTTCCATAATGAAATTGAAGGGATTGCCCTTTTATAAGAGAATGCAATCACAAGCGCATTTATTAAACTTCCTATAGTCCTGCAAACAGTTTTATTGGCCCTCAGAGCTTGTGCATCACATGCAGGTCAAGCTTTTCCAACATTCATTCAGAATTACTTAATTATCGTCATTTATTGAAAACATATGGAAAACTAATTTTTAGAAAAAGAAATAGAAAATCACATCGGAGACTGCTATGTAATTTTATAAGGGGTCATCAGCACAAAGATTCAGTAACAGAATACACAGTGAAATTCTCTGCATCCCAAAGTGTAATATTTTCTCTGAGTTACACGGTAAGGCGAGTTGCTAAATACTTTAAATACTCAAAAAAACATAATTCACTGAAGAGTTACATTTGAAATTTGAGAGAATGAGTTTATTTGCATTATATAGATGCTGCACAGCAAAATAAGCTTTTTAATAGTTTCCCTAAATAAATAGACATGACAGCAAAAATCAGTTCACTCACTGAACTGAAAACCTGCTGACATGTGACTGATGGTATTGCTCCTAGATACTTCTTTAAAGATAGCGTAGCAAGAGATGCTCCTCCAGGTTTCTTAGCTGCTTCTAATTACAGATCACCATGCTAGTGATGTCTGGATTCCCATGGTGCTGAAGTTAGATCTGCTATAAGTGCATAATGCTTTAAAGCACATTAGCACTGCACTGCAGTGATGTGATTGTAGAGAGAGATGTGAGTTTGCTAAAGCAGCAGGGATTGATGGTAGGGTAGTTTATACTGGAAAGCTGCAAGAATGCTTTTCTAGGAAATTAAATATTTGGTGACTGTGTCCTATACTGCTGCAAATTGAGTGCTAAACCTGGGCTTGTTTATATAGGCTATACCTTTCTCCTAGACATGGTCTTTACTTGTGCAGTACAATATTCAATGTACTTAATAGTTCTCATTTAATGCACCCATTTATCGAACAACTACTGCTTCAGAGTAGTACTGTGAGGGATCCCATCTGTGGGAACAAAACATCTATTTCCTAAATAATGGAAATGCTCAATAGGACCGTATTTTATTTTTGTTCTCATTAAAATTGTATAAATGTCTTAAAACAAACAAACAAAAAAGACCTTTCTGACAAGAATTTAAAGCTTTGAAATCATTTTAGCTCTATTTTGCCATAAATATTTGGGGAAATATCTGGAAGTCTTAGTGAGAAACATACCTGAAATTGTATATAAGAAGATCTTTTCAGAAATAATTAATAATTATTTATTAAAAATAAACCGTGAAATAATTGAAGAGTTATTCTCATCTAGATTGGATATGGGGACAAAACTTACGACCTATGCTTCATATCATTTTTATTTTCTTTATTTTTTATTACTAAAAAGTTGTCAATTCCACACTTCCAATCCTGTTAAGAAATAGTTTTCTGAATAAAAGTTAGAAAGCAACAATGCGTCTAAAATCAGAACATTACTCTTTTAAAAGAAATTATTGTGAATTTCTTATTGGTGTTTTTTTTTGTTTTGTTTGTTTTGTTTTGTTTGTTTTTTAGCTGAGTTAAGTTAGTGAAAAGTAAAATATCTATACAAAATGACTACATATGCCATAGTTCTATCTCATGTAGGAGCATGTGTCTGTAACAATTTCAGTGTTTTCACCTAAGTTACCTGAATACAAGTTCTGTAGTATTCATGTATTATATTATAAATTATTTGGAAAAAGTAAGGACATTTTATAAATACTGCATTTTATTGTTACTATAGAAGAAGTTTGAGACTCTTTTAGTCACTGACAATTTACTTCAAGATTGTTTCATTTTCATTTGGATTAAATTATGTCTAATGTAAATGAGATTGCAACTCAACGTTGTTATCACAGCTGAGATGTGATAAACTTGATACGATAAAAAATAGTTACCATCAGTGTTAGAAATATCAACAAAGCAAATGGCCTGAAAATCATCAATACGTGAACACACATAAATGCATGAACAAGTTTAATGATCTCTCAGGTGGAGGAGAAGGAGCAGTGGTTGTAAGAAAAAGAAAACGGAGGATCAGGAGTGGTCACTTAAAACACAATTCTGAGCTGACGTGTGGGCTTAAGAAAAAAAGAAGTCTACTCCAAAATAGTTCATAGAATTCAAAATCATGTTCATGGGTAAATGCTACAAAAAAAAAAAAGTTTTATTTGGTAGGAAAATATATTAATTTCTACATAAATACATTGATTTAAACCTTGCATTTTATGCAGAAAGATCAAAGTGTTTCACACTTTTGTCTCATGTCTTAAATAGCTTCCTTTGAAGAAGTGTGAAGTCAGTAACCTTAAGCCTCAGTAAGTCAGTACTTTGATGAGTTACGTTTACAGAGTTAGCTTGTTCTCAGACATCAAAGCTTCCCTTCATACTTTGGTCTTCTGTAGTGTTTAGTTACTTCATCTTCATGTCATAAGTTCTAATGGTGACTTAGTAGAATGCCAAATTCGGAAACATGTCACTACAATAGTCTTGTTCTTGGGCACGGTTGGTTTTTCAGGTAAGATGAATGTGTTTATAAACCAAAGCTCTTGGAACGTGAACAGCAATTAAAATTCTCAGTCCACCTTCAGCACTGTGAAAGTACCTTTCTCCTTTCTATTCAATTCCAGTTCTCTGGATTTAGAAACCCTGGGAAGTCTTGAGCTGTTTCTCCTAATGCTACATTTTTGTTTAAGAAAAACCTCTGGCTTTGCAGTGTCACTTGAGTGGTAATAGCCAGGTTCTACGAGCAGATGGAGAGGCAAGTGTCTTTTCTGGATAACATCCTTCCACCCCCTAACTTTTGCATCTATAGTGACATTTCCCAGTCAGGCATCTCCCCTGATGGTACATGTGTCAAGTGAAGGCTTACTACAAGTCTGTTCTGTCCCTGCCCGTGCTCTCAAGGTGACATCTTTTATGAAATGGCCTTGGTTATCTGCTTGTTTTTTTTTTTTTTCTGGTTTGAGGATAACTCTTACTCCCTTTGAATGAAGGAAGAAGTTCTTATAGAATGTTTTCATATAAGCAGGCATAGTTCATGATGTGAATTGCTGGAAATGAGGAGGCTGAGCAGTGTGCATGACGAAAGTTGGCTTTTAATTGAAAGAGGGGGCAAAAAGTGCAGGAAAGACTAGTTGAAGTGAAAATAAAAGTTGTTCTTTTTCTTTTTTTTTTTATTTCTGAATTTTCAGTAACATTTATATTGTACTCAGTACTATCTTACAAGCTTTCCATTCGGATGTGCTATATAATAATGGTTCTAAAGGGAGAAGAAGAATTCAGTAGAATCTCTCTTTTCTCTTCTCTTTATTTCTCTGGGTGGTATAGTTTATTCATGCTCACTTACAAAACTATTTTATTTTTTTTTTTCTGTAAAATACCAAGAGACATCTGCTTAGAGGATGATGAAAAATTCTGCTGAGAATCCTTATCCTCTCAGCGGAGACAGATATTCTGCAGGCTTTGGAGGACCTCAGGGTGCCTTCTCTTGACACGAAGAGCCACAGGATGGCCCAGTGCAATGCCGTATGCTCCTGGGCCTGGCATTACTCGGGCTTGACATGGTACTGCAGTTTGTGTTCGTTAGGGAGCTACATATAAATATTTATGTATAATCTGTCCTGTGATAATCCTCATGTTTAATGTTTTTGATCACTTGTATTCTCAAAAATATATATAATGCTATTCAGGAAGGGAACAAACCTCAGTGCTATACATAGCTGCGGTAACTGGCTTTCCCTTAGGGTAAATTTTAAAAGGAACTTGGTTCTCAGGTATTCAGAAGCTGGAATTCAGTGTGAAGTAAGAGCACATAATCCTGGAGATAGGCTAGAGCCATGAAAATCAGTGAATCTGGTGTAATTCAATGAACTCAGTGTTTTGGGTGACTCTGAATGCAACTGTGTGTCAGAAAACAGAGATGAGGTGTTTACTGAGAACAGCAGCCATCTCCACCCTGTGAAAGTGGTTGGTCTAACTGAACTGTCTTGAGATTGGACAGCCAGTGCTTACTGGAACTGACCCTGTTTTCTGAAAGTCAGGGGTGAACTGGCTAGGGAATCAAATGGCAAATGTTTAAAGCTTTGGTAATCCTGTGCCCTACGGAATGATCAGCATTCAGAATATCAGAATAGTTGAACTGCAAAGAAGGACAGATATGAAGAAGGAATAGATATTCATATCCAATGTTAAAGTAATTAGAAAACCATGTGTACATTACAAGCCGTGGGTAAGGTACTTTTTCAGGAAAGGGGCCTGATTTGCCATTCTATAATGTATCAAGTGTAACATAGAAGTAACTACAACTATCTAGTTTGCCAAGGTTTACCTTTTCTGGCATTAAATACATTACAGACTACAAAATCACTTTTTAAAGGCACTGAGGGGTTAAACCATGAAAGTAAAGATGATTAAGATGAAACTGGGAAAAAAAAAAAAGATATATCTTAGCCAATTTATCAAAGCAGTGGGGTTGAAGCAATTAAATAGCAATNGAAAGGAAAAAGAAAGCTTTAGGTAGCTGGAGGTATATCAGTAATAGGTTCTGGTGGTGCTTAAGTTCACCAGAATGAATAGTATCTACCTTTGATGATGTGTTTTTATTTAAAAATAAGAACTACAGTACTGTTCTTAGTTTCTGAAAATCTCAAAACAAACAACAACGACATCAAAAAGAATGATCTTCATATTATTTATTATCTAAACTAATGGATTAGATTTAAAAAAATAATTTCTCATTTTATTTTCAGCATTTAACAAAAAAAAATATTTTTCAAAATATCAAGTATGCCAGCACTGTACCAGGTCATTAGCATAACTACTGTGACTCTGAAGCTGGCTCTCCTGAGAATAATTTTTAGGAATCCAAGAAGGTGATATGCAAAGACTTAGATTACATGCCAATAACATTTATCAGAAAATAATTATACTGCTTACTAGATGAGTTGTTACAGCTAGAAGAAACAGTCAGGCTTTGGGTTAGTACCAAGTAGTTGAAATACTAGCAGAAGTTACCACAGAAGCAATAACAATCATCAAAAACATTTTTTAAGTTTTGAGATTGTTCTCACTAATTTGAATTTGAGAATGAGCTCATGTTCCCAAGAAATCTTTGAATATATTTTTTTCCCTAGTGATATCAAACAGTGGGAGTAGTAAAAGACTCTAGATCTCATCACAAACTCTGACGTATTTATTATACTATTATGGCTGTAGCTACAGTACTGCTGGAGTGTGGAAGCCAGAGCAATGCTTGCTGCTGTTCCTTAGTCATGACTATAGTGGACTTCAAGTACTTTCTTTGAGGTCACGAAATACAAGTCGCTTTAACAGTGGTACTTGGAAAATAGGCTGCTTCAGAATTGCAGTACATGTTTGCAAAGTAATCATCAGCTTAATAATTAAAAGCAGAATAGGAAAGCAGACTGTCTTCCATGATTCTGTGACAAATGTTGCTTCTTAATAGAAGATGTTGAGAGGCTGAGATCCCTTACTATGGAATACAGAGTAACTCAGCTTAGGTAATTTAGCAGAAGTGAAAAGATACTAACTTATCCTGCCCGAAGGACTAAAAGGAATCCTTCAGAGCACTGTCATCCAGCAGAATTTCGTCACGTTCAGACATTACAAAATTAAAATTCTGGTCTGAAAAAATGCATATATGACAGCCTATAAAGTTCCAGAGTGCTACATTGAGAAAACACACACCACAGGCTCTTTGAATATATAAATAAATATAAAGAAAATACATAAAATAAATATATAAATAAATCTTGTAAGAGTTGCATTAAAAAAGGATAATCACTATAGTTAATATATGTAGCGATATTTTTCTTTACAGAATAACTAAAATAGCTAGACCACAGTAGGTGTCATCTCCATGACTTCAATTAAAAATGTTTCGTTGTTTCTCTCCTCAACAGTATTCTCTACCAATGTGAAGTATGGGAAAAAAAATATCTCATTGAATAACGTTAGTCACTTTGCAAAGAATACAGAAACTTTAGTAGAGAAGGACAAAGCTTAACTATTTGTAAATGCATTGAAAGGGAAGTAAATTTTGTTGAAATTGGTGAATTGATTTCTACTATACAAACAATTAAGTAAGGACTGTATATCAAGCTGATAGAGGTGCAGAGAAAAATGGCATTTCAGGAACAAAATAATTTGCAAGGATATACAGATAGTGTTAAAAATGTGTAATAATAAGTCTCTTTAAGAATCACTGGACGAAAAAAAGAAATGTGTTATCATGGTGACACAGAATCAAATAGTTCTATTTGAATTTCTTCTAGGCCAGGGGAACTGAAAGAACAAAGTGATGTGGGTAAATGCCTTACATACAGATATGAAAGTGGATGAGAAGTTACAGTTGTCATAACAAAACAAAACTGACTGCAAGGAAAACTATTGGAGACTGTCAGAAACTAGTATGGGTGGAATACTAGATTGTGTGTGTGGTGAATTCTCAAGTGATAGTTGACCATAGAGAATGTGACTTGAGATTTTTTTCTATCTGTGGAGATCTTGTTAAATGAGTTTGGTATAAGAAGAAACATTTTGGAATGCTACCTTTTAATTAATTGTGCTGGTGTGTTAAAGAAATAAGACCCTAGGTTACAGATGACATTTTGATCGGCAGAAAGCTTTTGAATCAGGACATTCCATATATATTCAGTGGTTTATTAGTAATATGAATGGATATTCTATGCTGAAAAGCAAATTTTCCTTTCAAAGAGATTAGAATAAAAACCAGCTTAGACATTTCAGTTCTTCTGAAAAATTGGTAGAGACTTGTAAAATACTTAGTTCATTATGTAACAGGATACTGGATGTAGCCATACTGTAAATGCAAAATTGAGCCTGTGGAAATGGGTTAGAGCCTGGGAAAGCAGTCCACAAAAACACACTTGCTGGCAACATTCAAGCAGTCTTGTTTTATTCTGAAATCTAACGGCCTGTTTTGCTGCTGGCAAAACATTTGTAGTTTGCTTATTCTTAAGATACATATTTGAGCTGTTCAGAAGTTGATTACAGTGTGTTTTTTGATTCTTCAGACTTCATGGTTATGGTTTCTTAATATAAATTGCCAGATTCTTTCCTTAGCAAACTGTTTCCTCTAACTCTTATCAGTGGATTTAATAAATGATACAATGACTTTGTACAAATTTAGAGCTTATTTTCATACATGAGTAGTATGTAGAACACTTCTGTAACATAGATTAGTTTACTGTCCTGCAGTTTGCTTTATGTTTAGAATAACTGATTTCAGAATAAGATTCCCAGATCTAGATCTCTCTTCAGATCTCTGAAAATTCAAACCTGGATCCAGATTTTTCATCTGCATTAAGAAAGTGTAGACTTATATTTGCTGGTGACCATCCTAGTATGGATTTCCTAATAGTTCCTTGAGAAAAACTGTATAACTAATTTTGAACTGTGCAGTGTGTTTAGAACTGACAGCAAAACATAAAACAGTATCACAAAAAGTGTTTCTTGATGAGTTTCATTTTGACTACAAATTCCCAAGTGTATACAGTAAAATCTCATGGGTTTAAATCCTTTGAGATGATTGTCACTCCCAGAAACAAACTAAATATGTTACATTTGTAAATTTAACTTGGAATGTACGGGAAATGAAATGATGATAAAAGTAAGGCTATTTTAAACTGCTTTTAGTGGGTTAAAATAGTATTTAATTCAGAAGATATTATTTCTGTGTTACTGCATTTTAATATTGTTCCAGACTTGGTAAGGGTGCTAGAGCCAAGTGAAATTAGTATGGGATTGAAATTTGGGAATCAAGAGCTTGAAGAGATTAATCGCAAGAATGGATACATTTCTTGATTTGACTCAACAGTGGGGTATTAGAAGTCACATGCATTAAGTATGCATTCAGAAGAGAGAAAATGGAGTTTTTAGTGCAGCTTGCTGGGCAGGCATGAGAATGTAATGATAATGGCTTTTTAGTAGGGTGAAAATATCCCAATTTCTTCAAAGACCAATTGGCTTAGCAATGCAGGCCTTCTGACTTCATAGTCTAATACTCCACCTTCATTTTTCCTTATGTAATTAATTGGAAACAACATTGTTTGTTTGCTAAACAGAAGACAAGATAAAACAGGCCCTGACATCTACATGTGAAGAATTTCCAATTCTAAATATTAGATAACTGTGGAGAAGATAATGAAATATATTACCCATCACTGAAACAGTCTGGAGAAAATTGGCTGAAATGACAACACAGACCCTTTAAAAATGCATTAGAAACTGAAAGGACTGACAGTTGGGAATATCACTGTATTGGAAAAGAAAAACATCCCTGAAGGACAATATGGCTTATCAGATGTTGGAGAACAGATGATAAATTCCATATTACTTACAGTCATTAATTATGCTGAGGGCATATGAACTGCAATGTAACTATAACACAGTATCCTGTTTTATACATTACGAATGTAACTATTAGGATAAAAGCTTTCCATCGTTCTTTATAGACATTAATATACAAAGTCAGTATTCAGTAACTATGAATAGTCAAGACAATTCACAATATGTATTTGTGCTGTAATTTATTTGTGTTTGTGACACAGCTTGCAATTTGTTGTAAAAGTGGGAAAAAAATAACAAATACCACATAGGCTAAGATTTATGTGATTAAAAGAAAAACTAGAGAAGAGGAAGGGAAACAGGACTACCCCAGTAAAAGTAGCATATTAAAATGGAAATAAATTTATGGACTAACAGAATATCCTTAGATTTAATGGATAATTCTTTTCAACTAGAGGCAGTCGAGGTAAAGAAATGAGAAGCAGTAGGAGTATGAGCTTGCAGCAATTAGTGAAACATAATTATGGAAAGCTAAATGAAGTAATTTTCTTTGTTCCTTATTTTAGTGACCCTTTTAAATAAGATTTTTCCTCAATCTAGTATAGTGTTCCCACTAGGTAATATATCAACAGTCTTCCAGAATAAAATTGCTGTAGCTGGAAATGGAGCTCTTTTACACTGAGGGTGAATGAAATGGATGAGTAAGAAATAAGGCTGATATAATTCAAGAAACAGACACTTTCTGGCTTCTGTTAGGATGCGTTGCGACTCTCAAGCTGTCCTGAACTGGCTGAAAAAGAATGCCTCAGCAGGAGGAGATCTCTAGCCTATATAATGTGGCTCTCTTGCTCACTGTCTTCCTTGACCTCTGAGATGATTACTTGTTGTTGGCATTGCAGGCTTCAGCCAGCTCTGATTTATGTTGTGATGAGCAGGTTCTCCTGGCATCACCAAGATTTCAGTAGTGCAAAAGATTTATGGTTATGTTAGTCCTTTTTCTACAATCTTTTACTGGGTATTTGTCAGTGGTTCCTGAAACACAGACCTGTAATCTTTAGGAAATTGCAGCAAAAATGACAGTTCTAGTGCTGAAATACAGTTTAGAAGGAGTGCTGTGTTACTTTGTCTTCTGAGTTCTTTAGAAATAGTAAAGGGGTTTGCACACATTACTAAATATCTTGTGTACAGTGGTGCTTTTTGATATTTTTTATTCCCTGCGTAAATTACACCACCCAAATCTCATTTAGTTTTATTCAAACATAAGGAGATTCAAATATGAATAAAATTTTCTATGAATAGTACCCAATTAAACCTCTATTACTGCAATGAGCAACTGGAGAGATTTTCTTGCTACAGTTTTATTTTATTTCATGAATGTAATTATGGTAGGAAGCCTGTTTGGAAATTGTATAACAACATTTTAAAGAGTTTTGTAAAATATAAAAATTTCTAAAAATATAAGGCATTGTTATCACCTAATACACTGTTATTTCAATATCAGGTGATCAGTTATCATTGACTTTAAAGATATGTACTCCTGTTTGGTTCCTGAACCAGAAGCACACCTCTCTGGACTGCAGGAAAGTCATGGTTTTGTGCTATGATTTTATCTTAAATACTTTATAAGAATACCTTTTTGTAGTTGTATCAACTCTATTGAAGAAATTAATAAACTAGAAGTAAGCTAACCCATAAAGGGAACATAGAGAATGCCAGTTATGTGTGCTCAGAATGAAGTCCTTGAACTTCAGGCCGCACAGTTTACACCACTAGCCACACAATGACTGTATCACCGTTTTTTCCTCTCTTTTCCATAGCACAGTATTTTAGATCTGCTCCTTCCAGCTGGCACATTCTGTCAGGTAGCCCAATGCATAGTTGCAAGTTATGAGTGACAAATCTAACTCTTAAATGATAAATTTGGAAAGGTTATTTTAGAGACTTTAGAGCAAAAGGAGAGAGCTGTATGACATAAGTCTTTCTTAGTTTGAGGGAAATTGGTTCATTTCCAATTTAAGAAAAAGGTCCCATGACCTTTTCAGCATAGAGCAGACATGGATAATTCATTTCAGCCATATTTCTAGGATGACAGAGGACTCAGAGTTTATAAGAAAATGTCCTTCCTTTTTTATTTTTATTTTAATTATTATTATTTTGAATTAGAAATAGCATTGCATCATCAGTGCATTTTCCTAAAATTATTAAAAATAAATTCAAACTAAAGGTACCCAAGAACTGGGATACACAGCTTAGAGAAACTTTGTTGCCTTTAACAGTAGATGTGCTTAAGCATTGGCTAAATTAACAGGTGACCGGAGTGATGCAGATATTTTAAATCCTTCAGATTTTCAAGAACAGATTAAATTAATCTTTGAGCTTTGCTGGGTTTATTTTCTATGATTCTGTTGATAGTTTGGATGAAGAAAAAGACTGAAAAATATGCTTCTGGGGAGAGGAAGATTAAAAAAAGAAATCTGAAGTACCTGAGAAACTTTCTCTTTTCATGTGAAATGGAAGGGAAAAAAAATACCCCAAAATGCATACTATTAAAATGATCTTTACTCTTAAAGTGCAGCAGAGCGGCAGAAAGTGTGCTCTTCTGATAAAGATGTCAAGAAAACAAGACATAAAAGTTAGGAACCGAAATCTAGCTTCTGGTCTGCTAAAAAGTCAAATAGAAAACTCTGCATTCTTACTATGCACGTAAGCCAGCCGCACCTCTTGGCTTTCCTTCAAACTAGTTGCTTGATACATTTTGATTCTTTTTAACACTCTTTGATTCTTGTGTATCTTTTCTTTGTGTTTGCTTGCCTGCTCAGGCTGTGAACTGCAGAGACAGAGTAATGAAGGTTAATGGAGCTCTCAGATTCATGTAACTCATATGACTTAGAAATAACTTCTAAAACAGAGGAAGCTCAACAGCATCAAATCTAAAAAAACTTCATGCAGAATTCATAATGGACTAAATAACACTTACAAACAGCTGCAATGTAATTTTGCCAAACTGGGAAAAAATAAATGCCAAGGAAATGTCAACATGAACAAAGGAAGGATCCCTCCCTTTTCCCTTTTAAAATATTTTTTTCTACATTATTCCTTTAGTAGAAAGATATAGCATAAGAACAGAAAGAGGAAAAAACATGCAAAACCAAACAGCTCTGGACCAATCCCATTTTCCTTCCATTGATAAAAAAATATACATTCCTGAGATCTCTCTTCATTTGTCAGACACACTAACAGCATTCTGTCCCTTATTTAGGTAAACACTGCAGGCATTACAAACTTAGCATTATATTGTGAAATCAACTGTGTGCCTGCTGAGAAAATAAGGAAGAATGCATTCTGTTCTTGCTATAGAAAATGCTATACAGATTTTCGAGCAGGGAAGAATACAAGAATAAATACAGCCTTGCCTTTTCTCTTCCCAAGATACCTACCACTGCTAAGGAGCAAGTGTGACAAGAATAAGATTTTTTTCCTTATACTAATAGCAATTATTGACATCACTGAGAGGAAAGGGGAAACAATGGTTTCATTGTGCTGCATTCATGTAAGAGTACAGCAACCAAATGCTTATTAAGAACTGCATCCTGAGGGTATAATATAGATGACCTATATAGTTTCCAAAGGATTAATCTTACAAAGCAAGGAAGAATGTTCTTAGATCATCTGGAAATGAATTTTACTCTACACAGTGGAGAAGCTCAAAGGGTTTGGAACCCATATTTCCATAAGAGATCATTTTGTGTCTCTTGGCAAATAATATACTGCATTTTCATCCTTTCAGTCTGTAAAGAGTAGGCAAATTTTACATCATGGATTTCCTAGTAGGCATGCTCTGGAAAATCTAGGGTGGTGGAAGCTGTCCCAGCAGCCCTGTTAAACAGCTATCCCCTAGGTGCCATAGGAATTCCTCAGAGGGTCTGTGCAAAACTACCACGTGTGAGTCAATTGTAGGTTATCCAGTCTCAGGTTCATTGTTCAGCAAAATTTTAATTCACAGAAGGACATTAAGTATTTAAGTCCAGAGGAAGTCTGACTGAATTCATCATTTCATTGTCTTTGACTTCCAAATTGCTCCTTAATTCTCTTTGGTAGTAATAAAGATTCTAATTTAAATCACAACTTTAACCTAAGAATTTAAATGTATTTTAACACGGTCATTTCAGCTCAGACAAAAAAAAAAAAAAGGCAATTCTAGAAGTCTTTCATGCGATATAAGCAGTGGGACAGAGTGCATTCTTGTCATGGATATGAAACTACAGTTAAATTAAGTCCAGAAACTTTTGACTGTCTGCAATAGATACAGATGAATGCAAAGTCTATTGATTGTTTTTGAGTACTCTTCAGATGAAATTTAGCCCAAAAGCTGTATATTTGGAATAGAAGGATTATCCTACATGTGCTAAAAGTATGTATTCTGTGTGACTCTTAGCAGCATGTCCATATGCTAATTCACAATCTGTGAAGAATACATGCGCATGTGTGACATCATCTAAATTATGTACAATAAATACTAGACACTAGATGACAACGGATTATCTTATCATTAAATCATTGAACATGATAAAGACAGTCACATATTAATAAAGTGAAGCAATTGCTATGTAGAGCTAAATTCTTATTCAGTTCGGTTAAGGATTGAGGATTTTACTCCATACTGTCTGTCACCAACTGCACTTTCTTGACTGCAAGTGTATATGGTAAGAGAAATTGTGTTGGCTTTGCTGTGTACAGAGACAAAAGATACCACTCCATTTTCCTCACTCTGCTATTGGAATGTTCTCAAAATAGTATTTGAAAATTGAACTGAGGGGAAAAAAACACCCTGAATACAAAACTACCATATTTGTATTTTGTGAATTTTCAGTCCTAGTGTTAGCAGGGACTTCAGATACTGAAGCAGTGCCTGCATGATAATTAATACAAAAATGATGAGCAAAATCCTCAGTGAGTACAAATGAGCTTAGCTTCGTAGACTTTTCTTTGTACAAAATGCAGTTCTGAGCTTATCTTAAGGTGATCACCAGTGGTGCCTCTGAGTATTAAACAAAAGTGGACTGTGCAAGTATATCTGTCTTCTCTGAAAGTAATGAGTCCCGCTGTGTCTTCAGATAATCCAAGAGCAAACCTGAAGTGTAGCTGTCATCAGGATGCTACCTAGTTTACAGCAGTTTAAGGACTGTCACGTTTTCATTGTCTGGGCATTGCTTTTGCATGTTGGTTCATCAGACAAAAAGAATGAAAACAAGGTGAATCATGCTTTCCAAAGTATAAAAATTCTGTTTATTGTTCAGGGGAAGAAAATCTTTACATGTGCCTGGTATACTCAGAGTCACCTGTAGTAATGGGCAAGTGTTCTGTCAGAATGCATTGGTATTTTTTGAATATTAAGGTCTTTCCAGAATATGTGGCAGTTTTATTTAGCTAATGATGAATAGGGAGTAAATAGTAGCATGGCTTTTTTTATTATAAATCCTTCAAGCAGAAAAGACAATTGAGATTTTCCCTGCACATGAAACAGTTAGTTTCCTCTTTAACACTAGAATGAATCCAGCTCCTGACTGACCCTGACCTCTCTGAGAAGCTCTGGAGACAGAAATGTCTCCCAAAATGTCACTTAATATTTCTTTAGTGAGGAGGAAGGAAGGAGGGAAACGAGGGCAGGGAGGTTAAAGGTGGCTAGATTCTGTATCACCCTACTGGATTTTTAGTGCTGTGTAGGTTCTTGTCCTAGGCATAGCCAGTAATTACTGGCTTGGGGATGGCAGGATCACTGCTAACAGTGATTGCTAGTGGGGCTGGAGCTTCTCCCAGTTACAAGTACAGGCTAGAGTTAAGGTTATCTTATGTAATCATCATGCACAATGTACAACCTAAATGGACAAAGCAAAATGGCACATCAGAACGGTTACAAGGTCTGTCACCCTTAGTACTGCTCTGGTCCATTCTTGGGAAATAGCCAGAGTCATAGAATGATGAAGGAATATGCTGACTGTATTGATCCGTTGTGACTGGCTCCTCCCCTTAAGGTATAATAAATTTATTTATTAATTGTATTAATTAATAATATAATACAATACTAATGAAAAAATCAGTTTCCATTCTCCATTTTCTGCAGCTTATATATGGGCTTTTACGGATCTCAGTATAAGAGGATGTTCCCCTCCCCCCTATAAATCTTTAGAAATTACCGAGCAAAAATACCTAAGTAATCTAAAGTTTGGGAAACATTCAAAACATTTATTATTTCAGGCAATAAAAGATAAAGAGGTCATAAATAGGAAAATAAAGTCACTCTTTCCTCCATGGGTCTTCTTTGGAGTGCTGGTGTTCATATTTTTCTGATAGAATGTCTTTATAACTGCATCATGAATAAATAAAAACTGTGAAATAGCTCAGGCCTCTGTCTCCCTTGAGTAGACAGAACTTCTAGGATCAGATGCCTCTCTGATGTTCTTTGGTCATAAGTCCATCCTTTGTCTCTACTTATTTGCTGCAGTGCAGATATTGTTTGCAACTTGATTAATCCTTGAGCAGAAGTATTGACCTAGGTGTTCTAATGGTTTTTAATTGTACCCGTAACTAACTTAAATTCAACATAACACTTTTCTAGGTACAGAACAAGGAAATATATAGCCTTGAAACTGTGCTATACAAATACTGTGTAGATCCCACAGTAGCAGTCATTTACTCTTCCTCATATGGAATTGCCCAATGGACCCATTGTATGCTTTATCTATTGCCTCCTAGAAAGAACTCTTGGAGTTGTCTATTTGCAAAAAATAACAGACATAAAATAATTGCCATAAAAAGGGTGTCCTCTGGTGTCTCTCTGGCAAAAGCTAGGGTACCTACTTCAGATCTTGCCTTGAAGCTTTGATACAAATCTGCGCCTGAAACCATTCACTCTTCCAGTTTATATGGTTAGTTCTGAATGGTCAGGTTTGTCATACACGCTTATTTTGTATCTTACCTGGACAAGTATTTCTAGTGTAAATACCCATTCAAATTTAAGAATTATTTATTTCTGCAAATAATAATTAATTTATTTCAGCAAATACTTAAATTTACAACTTTGACATTATATATACAACCAGGCTAATGGAAATCTAATAGAAAAATGGTATTGAAAATAAAATAAAAATGCAAGTATGGATGATGATATTATTTATTTTTTAAATTGGTGGAAAATCTTCGTAATACTTAAGTCTTAGTGCAATGTGAGGATACTATGAGTTGGAAATGTTCTTTGGTATCTTTGTAGTAGCACAGAAAATGCCATCTCTCCTTACTAATAATGACTGCTAATGAGGCTTTTTCTATTCATGAATATCCACCTATGTATTTCTGTACACCCATCTTTCAAAGATCTATGCAATTAGAGAAAAAGAAGAAAATAAATTTGATGAAATATTTTAAAATCTGAGCAGATAATATTTTCACTTATCCTTAAAAATATATTTATGTAATTGTGCTCATTACTTAAATATATGAATTAATGGCTTCAAAGTCTAGTGAATAGTGTTGTAAAAATGTATAACAGTAGTAGGACAGAGCTATTTTATTTGTTGCAAATTGCTTGAAAGTGATGGCTACTTAAAGAGAGTGAGAAAATTTTGGAAACAGCTGTAAATCATTTTGTGTAGGATTGTTTCAAATATATAGTAGTTTATTCCTTTCTTTGTTTTCTGACTCATTTCTGAGCTACATTTTTAAGGAAAAGCAATCGTCCCTTAGTCTTTTTCCTACCACAGAATAGTACTCAGTATTTATTTTGCAAGGTTCCACTGACTGTTCCTTTTTCGTCCCTTTTTGTCCTTATAGATTCATAGATTCATAGATTCATAGATGCATTAGGTTGGAAAGGACCTACAAGATCATCTAGTCCAACCATCCTCCTATCACCATCCCTACCCACTAANATCACCTCTGCCAGCTCCCTCAGCACCCTTGGGTGGATCCCATCTGGTCCCATGGACTTGTGGCAGTTCAGATGGAGAAGCAGGTCTCTGACTGTCTCTGCTTGGATCACAGGGGGTGCATTATGCACTCCGTCCCAAACTTCCAGGTCAGTGCAAAAAGTACCCCGAGGATAACTGCTCTGTCTATTAAAGACAGATGTGAAGAAGGCATTGAGAACCTCAGCCTTTTCCTTATCCTCCCTGGTTACATTCCCTGCCGCATCAAGTAAAGGAGAGAAATTCTCCTTAGTTCTTCTCTTGCTGTTAATATATTTGTAAAAGAATTTTCTCTTCTCCTTTACTTCAGTAGCCAGTCTAAGTTCGAGCTGGGCTTTTGCATTTCTAATTTCCTGCCTGCAAATTTTGGCAAGTTCTCTGTAGTCTCCCCAAGTAGCCTGTCCCATCTTCCAGAGGACATAGACTCTCTTTTTCTCCCGGAGCTTCTGTACAGCGAGTCAGATTCTTTCCCTATATTCTCTATTGTCTGCTATAATTGTATGGAATTACTTTTTAGCAAGAATTTCAGGACCATGCATTTCCCCTGCCCAATAATCAGTAACAGATATTGCTTGGTGTTTCTTGAGCAATACTTATAATTTCTGATTTTGACCCAATAACTAGTGGAGCAGAAGGAAATAGAATTCATTCTGTGTAAACTTTGAAGGACACTCCAGGTGATTTTTTTACAAACAATACTAGGAACTGAATATGATTGTGAAGAACTGGGGAATAAAAATTGGAGTGGTGCAATGTGTAGTTGTATCATAGTATTCTGTAAAATGCTGAGTCCCATCATAGTCATGGTTAAAAATAGAATGCCTGATATACTTAATAATGAGGCTGAGCAGATTCTGTGGTCTAACCAATTTGGCAAAATTAGTTTCCTCTGACTAGAATCGCTGTAACATAAAGCACTATTTTCAGCAGCATTTCCATAAATAGTTCCTGATGCATTGCTTCTATGAATAATTCACAAACCAGAATGTTAAAATTTGAGATACTTTGAATTGGTAAATGATAAAATATACTGATATTTCTTAAACGAGTAGGCAAAACTTGTTACCCTGTACAAATGCAAGTCAAAATTATTAACTCATTTTCAAAAACATTTCACAATATTCACCCAGCATTTTTTCCATCATAAATTTCACTTATTAGAAAAGGAGCACAAACTTTTAAAGCTATGTTTGTCTAAGTACAGGAATGACTATGGAGGATTTAGTTCTTCCCATCTACAAGGGCTGCTCTGAAAATAATGCCTCCTACTTTATTATGTTGCCCATGATGTCAGAGGATATTTTGGTGTTATGGCAATAGAGGGTGAACCTTCCCAGCAATATTCTGTTGCATTTTATTGCCATATGATGAATGGCAGCAGAGGAGCAGACTGACAAAATGGCATCTGACATGACACCCACTGACATCAACACTCACTGAACGTTTATGGAGATCGAATGTGAGCGCAGTGAGATCATGGGTGGTGTTTCAGCAGTCGTGATGGTGACAACAAGTCACCTGGTGCAGATGTTTTATGAGTATAGAATGCAGACTCTTATTCATTGCTAGCAGAAATGCTTAGCTAGTGGTGGTGACCGTGTTGAAAAATAGTGTTTTATAGCTTTTTTTTGCTCTATCATGTAGTGTTATTTTGCTCTTGGTAGCTGTTGTAGTTTTCATGAAAATGAATAGGAGGTATTACTTTCAGAGTGACCTAAGTAACGGACACTGCATTAGAAAAGGGAAACATTGATTCACTTCATTCTTTTTAATCCTCTTGTTTTTTCACAGGCATCTTGCACCCATTTGCCCACCTTTAACAGGCACAGGCCTGCTGACTAGTCATAGATCTAGGAACATATTCTAACTTATGACTGATGTTGCAAGTGAGAAATGGACCTAACTTTGCTGCTGAAGCCATTACTTTTTCCATGGAGATTTTCTGATTTTGTTGTTTGTTGAGTGGCAGTGGGAGATACAGCCATAGGCATTTATTTGGGCAAAGAGTAGTACATTTTTTAGTGAAATAAATCCCAGTCCAAATTCACCTTGATACTATCCACCTTAATTTTAATATCTTCTTTTACTAGGTTTATGAAAATACATTTATGAAAGACAAAATAGTCCAGAAGATATTGTTTGTTGTTTTATTTCTGGACATTTCAATTTTCAATATTTCCAATATGCTTCCAGTAGAATTGTTTACCTTAATCTCACACTGTACCATTTGGGTTTCCTGTTATCATCATTGCATAAGCCTGTTCTCTCCATTGTTCAGTGTAGTTAGTGCATTTTTCACAATGCTCCCATGCTATTTAGCACATTGTGCTAAACCTATGCCTTCTGTCCTTCTTCCCATTGTAAGCTATCCCTGTATCACAGTCTGCTATTTAAAACTGATTTCACAGTCTACCCTGTAAGGTATTTAATGCATTCTGCATTTCTAATACAGGCATTGTTCCAAACACTGCTTCAAAAGAAAAAATTTCCATGTACCAAATGACAACTGAAGTAGCAAAAAAGTGTTTGAAGGCATTTGTCTGCTAATCTGACTTTTTAAGCTTGGGTTTTTGAGAGTGCTTGCAAGCTGTTAGCTACTGGTACTGGCTGTGGCAATAGCACCACATCAGACTGGCTCTGGGCATCTTGCCTGGGTCCCTGCACTTTGTTTTCAGTAGGTGACAAACCTGAGGAGAGCTGCAAAGAAGTACCTAGTGCTCATAGGCCAGGTCTCTGTTTGGACAGTGAACAAGTCAAGCCTCTGAACAGAATGTACTTGCTGTTCAGTCTAGTCTTTGCCATCTTGAATCATTTCTACTTGCAGAAATGTTTTCTAAGGCAAATGTACCAGAAACTATACCTATCATGCAGACTCTCACCTCAAAATCAGTGGTGCAGTTCAAAACCATCTTGAAAGAATAGCAAAAAGCATGCAGGATCAGCAAAACGTTTGTAAAGATCTTGAAGTGGAACCCTGGACGTTGTTTAAAATACTTAAGAAGATTGAGGCTTCCTCAAGCTCTCATATAAAATGATGGTGGTAGGTATACTGATCCTGTTGCTGATCCTGCTGAAGTGAATGCTTTGTTCAGGCAGGCTTGTATTAAAACATGGCCTCCTCAAGGCAACAAACATATATATATGCATATATATATATATGAGTTGCTTTAGGCAGTGATTTTCTCCCCCAACCTGTCACAAAGCATTTTAGTTAAACTGATATTAATTGGAGAAACAGTTTCAAACTTTGGATATGTGCCCTTGCAAGTATAGCTGAATGTCTTTCCAGTCCAATGAACACGTTACCAGATCTGTCTGTTTTGGCCTTTTAAAGTAAAATTGGATGTGTATGGTGCATGAACAAGAATCATGTGAATTCTTAACACTTTGAGATGTTTTTATTAGACTAACAGCAAATTTGGCTTGAAATATGCTTACTTCTAGCTCATAAGATTCGGTTTTAATTATTATTAAAAATCGTAGTAGTAGAAAGTCCAAAAGTCTGTGGTTGCACTGAAAAATTTTTGTGAACTGTTTTGGACAAAATGTCTTCCAGCTGTTCAGGAGTTTGTGAACAGGTTTTTGTCACCTACTTAAGGTAATATTTAAAATGAATAAAAAACTATCAAGTATTAGTTTAACCTTATAGTCTGTCAATACTGAATTTATAACATTCCTTTTTTTTCATAAATTTTCAATGATGTATGCATTAATATATATGATGTTTAGTGAGCAAGAACTTCCAAAACAGAGTATGTAATCATTTAGTAAATACTCTTCCGTTTGTGTGTCACACAGTAGAAGATCCCACACTGGATCTAGAATTGAAGTCAAAGAGATATAAGATAAAAATTCCTATATTTTACCTCTTCTTGTCTTGTTTTTAGGAAGAATAACATTTTGGTAATCCCACAGTAATGGAAACTGTTTAAAAATACCCAGTTTCTAAACTGTCCTGTTAAATTAGTAACTCTGGAATGCCTGGAGCAGTATTGGCTTTTGAAATGGAAACTGATTCATAGATTCATGGATACAATAGGTTGGAAAGGACCTACAAGATCATCTAATCCAACCATCCTCCTTTCGCCATCCCTACCCACTAAACTACTAAATCAAATCCCTTAGCACCTCATCTAAACGCTTCTTGGAGTGAGACTAAACGCTCTCTGAGTGAGACAATCTAAAAGCATAGGACCGATCTGCTATTATTTCATTATTATTGATTTTCTCTGTAAGTAATAATATTTTAATATTCAACAAAGGTATTTATAAGGTGCTATTATTCACTTTATAAAAAAACCAGGGACATAATCAATTGGAATAGCAGGGAACCAGATGTGGTCCTTCACTTTTCTATTAGGTACTGTCAGTCTTTTAAGACCTGAGGAGTTTATATTGTGAAAAAGGAAGCAATTAAAAATCAGAAAACATTATCTCTGGTTAATTTGTGACAATACAGATAAGCAACAAAGAGGAGGCTTTGATAAAGTGAGAAGCTTATCATCATTCCTTTGGTTGTAGACTCCAAAGCTTACTTCTAGTCTTTTATTTTGGTGAATAAGCTCACACAAAATTAAGGCAAGGAGAATTTAGTGCATAGACTGTGTTTTCTCTTATTTTATTACACTAGCAGTGTAATCATAATAAATTATGATTGTTCTGTGTTTTGCTCTTGCCTATTTTAATTTCCATACGTATATGTATTGAAATAATTACTAGGACCAGTAACCTTTAAAACTGTAACGAGTTATTGAAGGTTCTGGTTCTGTCAGATTTCACTGTACTATCGTCATGAAGACATCATGACTGGGGGAGCCTGAGCCATAGAACAGATCTGAGAATGCACTGGACTGATCGTAGGAGAGGTCTGAACAGTCCTTCATCCCTCTTTGTAAAATCATTCCTAAAAGCATGTTAAGTAGCTGGTGTTCAGTATAAATCAGTTACCAGAACAGAAATGATGCACAGTTGAATGATGCTGATTTCATAGGAAATGTGATTTTACCTTGAAGCTTTCCACGGAAGGAAGATTTCCACAGTTTTGAACATTCTTTGATCAATGAAGCATATATTTTAAAATAATTCCTTTGTGACAGAAGTAAGTTTCCAGGTCAAATCTGTTTTGTAGAAAACTTTTGTCTGAATAAGGTGTTTCCAAAAAGCTCTCAATTTATTGTCAGTTTGACAACAACTTATGCAAGGTGTATTACAAATAATCCAGGAGGTCACAATTCTTTAGAAAAACTCTGAATCTAGCCGTCTTCATTTTGTCAACCAGTTGTTTTATTTTGGCATTCGTATTTACGATGATCTTAATGGTAAACTAATGTGATTTATCACTTAATAGCAGTGGTTTTCTTATTTAATTTAACTGTAGCCTTTTGTCATGTCTGATCTTATGACTTCTATAACAAGTCATTGGACTTAATTAGTAGTTGATTTTTCCAAATATGAACTAGCTTTTGTCAAGTAAATTGTGGTATATAAAAGAGGACTTGTCTTTAAAATAATTACTTTGTAATTTCTCTGCCAAACTTGTATGCCATATCCCTTGGAAATTTTATGGCTACGCAAACAGAATGAATATCATAAGTATACTCTCATATTTCAGAATTATTAGAAAGTTTAGAACAGTCAAGTAGAAGACTATATCTCACCTTTAAAAAAAGGAAGTGTTCTGTTGATTTAGTGCATTAAAATGGACAATGAAAGGTCTGAGTCGTGCAGAGTAGAAATTGGCAGCGGGCGGGCTGGGCTGGGTAGTGCTGGTGTAGGGCTATGAGCAGCTTGGGGCTGTTGGGGAACTTCAGCCTTAAGAACTTGTGTTAGCAATAGATAACTGGAAAACAATGGTCTGTCAGTGAGCTGCAAGTTACAACTAATGGGCTCTCTTCTATGAAAGAAAAACAATGAAATGCCTATTCAATTCAGTGGGAAAAGACCTGGGTCACTTGGATCCAGTCCAAATGAAAATAAAAGCAAATTACTGATAGCTTACTTTTGAAAAGCAGACAAATTCCACTTCAAAATTACGTCTAATCTAAGAAAAGTAATGGAGTTCTTTGCAGCTGCAATCTATATTCTCCACATTGTTTATTACTTCGTGGGCGTTACAGCAACATTTTTTACTACTTATTTTCTTGGAAGTCTCAATATCGTGTATTGAAAATGCACAAAAACTTATTAGAAGGTGGATTGGTTAGAATGGTATATGAAAGACTATATGGAAAAATGAATAAGGAAAGTAATTGTAATACTGAGGCTAGGACTGGACAAACCAGTTTTACTAATATGAGTAAATGTAATAGTAATGTATTCTAAATACATTGAGTATCGTATTTCTACAAAAACAATTTAAAAAGTAATAAGCAAACTAAAAAAGCATATACTACTTTAAATATATGTATGTATATGGAAAACTATTAGAGTGCTTAGTATTACCTTTAAAGTGATATACTGAAACATATTTTTAAATATTTTCATAAAACAGTTCTAAAAAACAACAACAAAAAAGGAGATAAATTAAAAACTCTATAAAACTTTCTGTAGTAACGTGCAGCAATACTTTAACATTATTTACAGTGTTATGACTGGCACTTAATCAGAGAGTGCATTAAGCTGCAACTTTCTAAACGGAGCCTTTTCCACTTGTTCTCCCACTCCTTTCTGAATTGATGGTAAAGATAATTTAGTACTGATATAAGAGGAGTTATGCCCTTTGGAGAACGTATATCTTTCTAATACTGGGAAAAAATCCCTGTTTGATAAACATTTTAACAATTCATTTATTGGCTCATCTGTTTTTTGAGCAAACTCACCAAAAACACCATTAATGCCAAGACAGATTAGGTGAAGATTGATGCTCTGAACTTTAAGGGTTCTTATGAGATCCTCTTGTGAACACATTAAGATCATTACCTTTCAGAGGAGAAAAAAAGTAAAAATGATGAAAGGGACAGATTTGGAACTGTTATTTTGTGAAAGATCTTTTGAAAAGTAATGGTAGATCTGGTAAACAGTATTGTTCTGTTCTGTGGGCGCACCAAGTGCATGTTTATTAGCTGACCATGTAAAAAGTTGTTTCCTATGCTAAACAAGTGCAATATAACTCTTAGATCATCCTTTTGGAATTCTTGAAATACATAAAAACATTCAGTTTCTGAATGTTTTCCTACCTGTAGAGCATTCTAAATATTTTAAAGAGTGCTACGCACTGCTACTATTTATTTATTTATTTATTTTCATATTTATATGTATATATGGGTTGGAAGACTAAGAATTCAGCTAGCTAGGTTTTTAGAATTGTAGAATCTCTTAAATTGGTAAAGATCTTTAAGATCATTAAGTCCAATGGTCAACCTGACCTTCTGAGTCCCATCGCAAAACCATGTCCCTTAGTGCTGTGGCTGTGCATCCCTCCCCTAAATACACCCCAGGGATGGGGCCTCCAAATGGCAGGATAATTAATACATGTAGAAACATGTACTTCTGTTACACTTGCATCTTAGTTAAAAAACATTTGAAAAACAGATCTGATATGAGGTTCTGCAATGTCCTTTACTTCTGTTTATACCAAATAAATCCAGAATTTCGTGCAGTTAAGTCTTTCAGCTCATTTCTGTGATGAAGAGAAGTTTTCAGTTTGTTCATGAATGCTGGTATTCTCCCTCATGAAAAGAGTTGTGTATGCAAAACAAGACATGCAAAACTTGCTTCTCTCGGTTTCATCTTAGACAAGAAATCCGCTTCCTTGTGAAGTGAAGCAGTAGGACAGGTTACTCTTCTGTAGTAGATGTAGCCTTTGAGAGGGTGCATCCCAGACTACTGCTCCAAGGGTTTACTCAATGCATTTGAGTTTTACCTGATTTTCAGTGAAGATCCATTAAGAATGCTTAAGTGATGAGCTGAAGCATTTGTGTCATAATGAAGTACTGGAAAAGGGGATTTTGGTGCCCAATATAAACTAGACACTTTCTGAATACTCTATTTATTAGTAGGTTTGTTACAGATTTCAAAGATCTGAACTTGAAATTTTTAACTGCTCAATCTGTAGCCAACTAGAATCACCATTTTTAGAGCTGCAATTGAGTGCTGTTCTAATACTCACTAAACTTCTTTTCTGTGGACTGTTAACCATTAACTGAAGTTAGTGAAGAATAACAACTGGAATCACACTCAGGAGAGGACTCAGGACATACAGACAGCTCTAGAGTGTTCTTCCCCAGCTTTTGAATTGTGTTGCTTAGAAATGTTAAGGCAGGAGTTCACCACATTCAGTAATTCATTATTTAAAGTGTTCTTAATCCTGCATACTAAATAGTTAGATAAGATTTTCATTTTGACTAACAAATAATAGTGTAGAAAACAGGGTAAATTAATTCCCAAGAAGCGAATGGGATTTTCATGCAAATTTGCAGTATTATAGTACTGTGACTTACTATTTTCAACAAAAAATATGTTTTGTAGTAGCCTGTGTTTGTATATAACATTCTTGTCATACAATTTCACAGCAGGTTGAATTAGTTTGTGTTGCAAAATAGCAGTAAATCAAGCTCTGTTAGTCTGGGGGAAAAAAAAAAAAGATTGCAGCGGCTAATTGTGTACTCAGGTTATGTGTGAAAATCATAGATTTTTGAAATCCAATTCACAGCTATTCTAAAAATCAAAATACAGAGGTTAAGCGTGCACTCAAACATAGTTAACTTTTAAAACTGCATTCTTTTTAAGGTTTATGCTCCCAAATATCCTGTTAATCAAAGCTATGAATATAGATAATAGTTGTCTTTTGCAATGGTCCTTTAATGATACTAGACATAGTTTGTATTTGGCTTTCACCCATCAGTCTTCTTTTGAAACACTTTTTGGGGGGCAAAATTCAAAGAATAGAGAAATCCAGCAGATCAAGGATATACAGTCATATAAAAGTTAAAGTCATGAAGTTAATTAACTGCACTGAAAAAAATACGTATTTTTCATATCCATCGAAATGTACAAAATTAAACTTTATCCCATCTAGATTTTGCTACCTGATGAGCTTATTTTATTTGGAGCAGCATTATGTTGCTGTAAAATGCTTGTTTGTTATAAAATTGATAATTCAATGATACTAATCAAATGATGGCCAACAAAAGTAACTTAAAAAAGTCCACTTTGTATACAATGAAGGTCATTTCAAAAAACTCCAGGCTTGCCGAAAAGCAGCACAGAGATGCCATCTAGCAGCAACTCTTAGAAATTTCCTAGTAGTTATGAGCTTATTCTTTTAAGGTATTATCTTTGAGTATAGAAGAAAAGAATGATATTGCATTCCAAGTCTTTTCCCAAAGCTGATTTCCTGCTGAATATCTAATAGCCCTGCTGGAAAGTAAGATTTACTGAAACACACTGTTATGAATAATTGTATTTTCTTGTTTTTCTTTCTGTATAAATACAGATTAAATTTAGAATCTGATTAACAGATATATTTTAATAAGTGTCTTAAAATTGATATTCTAAAATAAGCACTAACAGTGTTTAGAATTAACCAGCAGTGAACTTGTTAAAGGAGAATTTCCAGAGCTAGTCAATATTCTGTATCAGAAAAGGAAGTGAAATACAATAGCATGGGCAGTAAATTGCTGTTGTTGAAATAAAATTTTAATGTGTCAGAAATCTGACAATAAACTCTACTTCTTGGGGATTACATCTATTGCATAAGACAACGATACCTAAATACTTGACATTCATAGATAACATACTAACTTTAGCTGGAAAGCCCTGTCATAATAAGACTGCCTGTGACCAACAGTCTGAAGAGTCAGTGTTAGCCTAGTACTAAACAAAAGCTTTTTTATGTGGGCAAAAAATTTTAAGTAATTGATGACTTAAATTATCACTTGAATAGTAATACTGCAGAATATAAATGGGAATATATTGTATATACTCTGAAATATCTGGGACAATTTGTTTTCATAGGCTGAATGGTTTGTGAGTGTCAAGAGCATGAAAAAGTTGTACATCTGCTCATAAGCATATTGCACAGTGTTTTGGAAAAGAGAAGTGAACATCTCCTAGTTTCCTGTGACTAATCTCACATGATATATTTGCTTCCAAACCTACAGGGCAGAAAATTGTTATTCTATTTCCATTTCACGTACAGTAAGATAAATAACTGAGCATTACTTCAATTTTTGAAGTGATTTACATTGCACCTTGTATTTATATGCTAAAAAAAACAAACAAAAAATCCCACCACAAAACCAGAAACAACAATATAAGTCATAAGATCACAGACAGATAATATTTCACAGAAATATGAAATCTGATGTCCGTAGTCTACAAAACTTAATTATTTGCCATGTGACCTTCTTAAATGATAAATGTGGTGTAGTATCTTAGCCAAGAATATGAGTAACCATTTGATCCACTATTTATTTTATTTCTGAAAACCCAGTTTAGCTCCAATAAGCAGCAGACTGTGATTAAGGGCTCACGTTTTTACATATTCTTAAGGATTTTAGATCTTTCTGGCTCATGGCTTCTTCACCAAGTTGAAAGGGCCTGCAATTAGCATTTTAATATCCCTGAAAATGTCTCATCTCATGATGAATAAAAGGCCTTTGTGATACCCTTTGGACAGTACAGTATGCCATGCCAAAAAGGACTAGAAGCAAAGTTTCAAAGATAATTGATCAGAATTGGTTGTGGTGGCTCATCCTGATATTTTTCAGTGCTGGTCAGTGACAGACACAAAAGATGGAGCATGTCTTCCCACTGTTATTTTAGGACATCACTCTGACACCTGAACTAAGAAGATTTCTGCCAGCTGAAGCTGGTTTGCATCATCAGTGTTTTACTCTTCTGTGGACAGTGATCAAATTCTTTTTTTTTTTTTTTTNNNNAATTTTTTTTTTTTTTTTTTTCCTGCTTCCGGGTGGTCCCTTTGACTTTATTAGATCTGAGTGCAACCGATGACAGAAAAATGAGTGGGGAAACCTGTGATTATAGTAACGTGCCCATGTGCTCCTGTTGACACTGATGCGGAACTCCTGTGCATTGCCTGGTGAGTCCCTGCAGAACACAGCAGTAGCTGGTGCTGTCGGTAGCTGCTGTTTAAGAACATGGAGATGTAATTCTTTATCGACTGATGTTATTAATTCTATATCACCTCCTGCTTTTTTTATATTGTCACTGTATTTTTTAGATTGAAAAGCAATATGAATAGTGTAACTGTAGATCAGATTGCCACTGAATTGCTTTGTAAGTTCTATTTTATATTTTTAAGGTGGAATACCTCTTTGATATTGTTGCAAATTCTGCCCATATTTTCATGTGATTAGTTCCTTTATTTAGAAGGAGAAAAAACCATCAGAAGAGATAAGTACTGTTTCATGTGGTCATCTGGTACCGAAATGGCATCATTAAATGTCATTCACCAGCATGTTACAGATCATGGCAGCATGGCATGGGCTGCTGGGGGACTGCAATGCTATAAGAGCGTTTTTTTTTTTTTTTCCTTGTTCTTTTTTTATGATGCTCACGTATATAAGACTGCATGATACAGATGAAGGTGAAGTTCTAAGTTATACAGCATCACAGCCATCTGCAGGCCCAGCGAGTTTTATTCCCCAGTGCTGCGAGTGCTGTGCTGCAGTTCTCATTTTCAGTGATTTCATCTAAACCCACCCTCCCCTGTCAGGCTGCACGGCTGAAACACACCGCTCATCGTTAGCGTTAATTCAGCACTAGATTCGATGTTTTGGCGACCCGAACGCGTTTGAGAACAATAAAATTCAACGGTGCCCGGGAGCGGGGCTCCAACGCGGGCTCTTGACGTGCCCACGCCCCGCGTTCCCCAGCACGAACCGATTTCCCCCCGCAGACTGCCGAGCCCTGCCGAGCCGTTCCTGCTGCAGCCGCTGGGCGCTGAGCTACGGCCGCGCCCGGGCTCGGGCCCGCAGCTGCCCCGCTCTTCGAAGCACGGACGACGGCCGGGGCGGGCCCCGCGGTGCGCAGCTGTCAAAGCCGCCGCAGGTTGGGCCGCGCCCCCGATGTCCCCGGAGCTGTCCAGCTCGGGTGGTCAAGGGCGAGCATCCTCCTTCCCCACGCGACCCAGCCGAGCCGCGTCGGCTGCCGCCCGCCCGCTCCGCTGGGCCGGGTTAGGCGCCAGCCGCGGCTCCTGGCCGCCTCCTACCTTGGAAGGATCGAGGCCGGCCAGCAAGGACAGCAGCAGGAGGTTGAGGATGCTGGCGGGCGCCCGCATCCTGATCCCGGGGCTGCCTCTCCGCGCCGCTGCCCTCGCTCATTCACTCCGCTCTCCTTGCGGAGACCGCGCCGAGAGCCGCGCTGTGCCGCCCGCCCGCCGGAGCCCGAGTGGAAGCGGCGGCGGCCGCCCGGGGGACGCTCATTCCGCAGGCAGCCGCGGCGCGGGGAGGGCGGGCGAGGACGACGCTGCCCGCGTTGCCGGAGCGGCTCTGCTGCCCCTGCCCGCCCCGCCCAACTTGGAGCCCGGGAGGCGGGGGTGTGACATCACCACCGACGGTGGCGGATCTGCGCTGCTGGGCTGAGGTTGAGGCGCCATCCCTCCGCGTTCCAGGGCGGCTCTCCGAGACCTAGTGTGCCAACCCACTAATATTTCTCTGCAGGGCCTGGCGGCAGCTCTCGGCTCTGATGAGTGGGTGTGCTGCCGGGCTCCGCGCTCTTGTTGTGTGCAGGTGGACGTGTGGCTCCTCCAAAAGGAGCATCCGGTACCATCGGGCTGGCCACTGGGAAAGGCGAAGGCAGGCTGTGCTGGGGAGAACTAGGTGCTCCCGCACAAGAGAGCGATGGTCAGAGGAGTGGGACTTTGTAGGGGTCTCCTGCCCTTTCTTCCTCAAGTTCTCTCTCCTCTACTCAGTGAGCCAGCACTTGGTGTGGGGAGGAGGTCACCCCTCCACTTGCCAGCTGGAGCGTGGACCTGCTTGGGGCATCTGCATCCCTTTGGCCAATGAGCTGCAGAGGTAAATTCTATAGAGGTGAGGGTCAGGGGTGTCCTTGGGCCAAGAAGTCCCTTTGCTGCTTTTCTGAGGACAAGGGATGAGCAGTCACCCAAGTTTCCTTTATTCTTGTTCACCCCACAAACTTCTACAACACTTCTGCCAGCCAAGACTCTGAGTGTGTTGTCTTCCTGTACCGCACTTCAGGGTCGCTCTTGCACCACCGTGGATAGGGAAGATCAGATAGGGATGGGGTTTAGCTTCCTCAGGGTTGCGCAATCTGTCCAGAATGTAAGTCATGCTTGTAACAGCACCTGCCTGTTAGCATTGCAAAAGCATGGTATAAATTTAATTATTTTACCTTATAGGCTTCAAGTTCCTGATCTATGGTCAGAGAAATCTCAGATTTCATGTGTTGCCATTTCTCAATTAGCGTATGATATGCGTGAGTTGAAGCAGGAAAGTAACTACCTTTTGGTTCAGTTCTGCCTACAACACTGCCCCGTAGTGGCTGCTGAAGGACTTCGTTCTTATGGTTGTTACTACTGTTGTAAACATCTGTTTATTGAGATAACGTCTGATTTTTTAAAGTTTTGGTTTTTCTAGGTAATTAAAGCCAGCTGCTTACCAGAAAAAGTGAGTCCCTCTGCTCTCTTTATCCTAATTCTGGACCAAGAAACATGTCTACTCTGTCCTCGCAGCTCTATCCTAAAGTTGTGATTCTAAATGATATCATGAACCTAATAGCATTTATTGTTTTATTTAAAAGAGCCCTGGGTTCTGGATGTAGTGTAAGACTTACTAGCTTTTATTATGATGTATACCACATTTCTAGTTTTCAGTGGTAGCAATCTTCCTCTCCACTCAAACTAACCAGAGCATCATTTAAATACACAGTAGAAATAGGAGCTGTAACAGATCATCCTTTTTAGGAGGTTGGCACACTTCTATTACTTAGGGCTAATTGGCAAGATAAAGTTCTCATTCCATATTTTGTAATTGCAGTGTGATTGGATTGCCATTCTTTTTAAGAATTTGCGGAAGGCTTCTATTTCATCATCCCACAAAAGAAGAGAAAGAAACAGCTGCTAACTGGGCACTGAGTTCCTGTGAGCAGGGAATAGAAATAAAAAGTAGGTAGAGGGTTATTGACTGCATCCCTATTGCTTTGGTTTGATTTGACTTTATGATTAGTTGCATCCCCATTATTTTGATTTGATTTGGTGTTATCAGCTGGGGTTGTAGGAAGTGAAATGAAGAGAAACTCAGTTTGTATTAGGATTAGGGGGAAGAGGAGTGAAGGGAATTTGATTCAGGGAAAATAATAAGATGGGTATGTAACTCTTTTTTTCCATCTTGATTAGATGTTAGGTTCTCTGATGCCTACCTTTTCCTTATGTACTTAAGGAAGCAATGCTGAAACAATGTTTTAGAATAATGTTTTATCAACTTAACTGCCCTAAAGGTGATTACTGT
>VXAB01003847.1:333996-374433 GCA_013399175.1 Odontophorus gujanensis | reverse complement strand
AAAAAAAAAAAAAGGTATTTGTTTACCTCTTGATTTGTATGTCCTAGGCTCTTCTGCACTTGTATAGAGTCAGACTTGTCTTCTGCCTGCCTTACACCTGTCTTGCTTGCTCTGTATTGACAAATGGATTTCTTCAGATTGATGAGCTTGATGATTGTGTTGCTCAAATTAAAATCCAAGCCCTAGTACTATACGGGTCTCTAGAAATGTAGGAGGAAGTGTGTAGATATAAAATCCTCATTCTAAACATTAAATATGTGTAAAGTGTTAACATGCTTCATGCAGACAAGTCGACATGTTAGGCAAAAAAGAAAGGTCAGAGATGAATTAACTCCTAATGAGATTAATTGTATTTACATTATATTGCATTTGTTTTTTAGTTTACTCATAGTCTGTAAGCTTTTTTCTGTAGTATGGAAATTGAAGATTGATTTTGACAGAAAAAGTGCGACCTCAAAATTACTCTCACCTATTTCTTTTGAGTCAGTCTTGCTTCTCGCAATATTCATAGAAGAGTATGTGGACAATAATGATGATATAAATTGATTTTATAAGCTCATTGTTGCATATAGAATCATTAAAAGGAAATTCAAGGTTGGAAGGGACCTCAAAAGATGACGAAGTCCAACCTTTCATGGGTAAAGGGAGCCTAGGAGAAATTATCTAGCACTGTGCCAATTGTATCCTGAAAGCAGTGTGTGCATGTGTATAAATCTTCAGTACTCTCTTTGTAAATCACTCTGTTTCTATCTCAGTATTAGCAATCAGTCTCAAAAAAGGAACCTTGAAATGGGAGATATGGAGACTTTTCTTGTAACATATGAATTCTTGATCTGCCAGTGACCTCATGGCTGTGTGAAGAAAATGTGATTGGGAGAGTTACAAAAATCTCTTTGTAAGTTACTGCACTGCTGCTAGCACTGTATAATAAATATTTGCATTTACAAGAGAACAAGTTGAAACTTCTTGAATTTCTATTTCATAGATAATTGACATTTTTGACATCTACTTCTGAATGTATCAAATTTTATAAAAAAAAACACTCAAAACTGCATTTCAGGAAGCAGGTACAATTTTGAACTATTGTTGATATCTTTGAGAATTTTGAAGGTTTTTTTTTTTTTTAAAGTAGCTCGCGCAAACTTTATATTCTTAAAAACTTGCTTTTAATTCCATAATTTTCCAATGAAGATTGTCATGTTTATAATGCTTCTCAGATAAAGTTCTGTGTAAAAAATCAAAAGTAGCTGAAATGGCTCTTCTCTGTAATGTTTTAAAAAGAAGCTATTATACTGTGCTTTAAATATGAACCTTGGAAGGAAAATTAAATATGAAAAATGGACTTGTTAATTTGACTGTGTAAGTACAATCGATACTGTACCATTGTACTTTTTAATTTTTTTGTTTGTTTATTTTTGAGAAAAATAGTATATTGAACTTCAGTGATTTGCCTGCTATTGATAGAAAATTTACAAAGCTCATTCTTTTTCTTGGTATCTAGAATTATTAAAAAAAAAAAACATTAAAAATATTTCCCATCTTCAAAGATTTAATGAGAACTTCCAATGAATTAATTATGGAATCAGCAGAATTTAAATTATGAAGTAACATTCTTGTGTAGACTAGAATATGAGCTTTGTTCTCTTAGATTCTATAGAAATGTAGTTATATTCTGAAATATATTTTCACAAATTATCATCACCTAAATGAAATTGGCAGGGATTCTGTAAAGTTTTTTTTTTTTTTTTTTTTTTTTTTTTCCCAACCATGAATTAGAGGCTCTTGATTTTATTAATCTATCTTCTAAATGGAGAATTTTTTTTTCTAAATAAATTTTAGAAAATAAGTTACTTGAAATATACTGACATTAAAAAAGTAAAAAACTCCTTGAAACTACCCTCTTTCAATCAAACTTGTAAAGAAATAGTACTAAAAGCTTGTTTCCCTAAGTGTTAAATTATAGCTTTTAAAAACATGCTTAGGATTTTAATATGGCTTGAATCTTAAGTTCTATGGGACTTGACTAAAATAAGATCAAAGCAGGATCAAAAGCACTCATCTAAGAGTAAAATCAGATATAGCAGTGGGTGCTTTTTCAAGATGCTTTACATGAGGCAACAAAGATTTTTAAAAATGGCACAGCTATTGAGGGTTGCAAAGGAAGGTATTAAAGGCATTAAAATACTTAACATAAAATTTTCCTATTAGTTTTTCAGTCAACTTCAGCATGTCGAATTGGGCTAGTTGAATGCTTCCTATGAAAATTATTATTTTATATTGCAAATATCTGGAATTTAAATGCATAGAAGACCAAATGAAACAGTTTTCATGATTTTGGCAATTTTTCAATCTTTGTCAAGAAAAATACTGCGTTTTTGTTGTTGTTGTTTACACAGTAGATATTTATTAATTATTATATGTATATATATCAGCTGAATTGAAAATGAGACAAAAAGAAGGAGAGGCTGTGGATGATGTATATGAAGAGGGAACACGACTAAGATAAAACATTTGAGCGATAAACCAATCTGAGCCACAGTCAGAATTTGGCAAAGGCTGTATCTTGGGGTACAAAAACTGATTGAGGTGACATCTTGAGGAAAGAACCAGTTGCTCTGCATGAAAGCACACCCTCTGTATTGGTATCATATCATCAGTCTCAGAAAATAGATATAGGGTAAAAGATGGAACCTGTTAGGTACAGCCAAGGATAAGTACAGTTAGACTGTGTCACTCGTATAGACATGGATAAATTCTGACTTTACTTAAATCTTACTCTTTTATCTGTGGTAAGTGCATACCTCCCAGTATTCAGTTGTTTAAATAAGAGCTAGTTCTGTCTTCTGGGTTCTTTTCTAGGCTCAGACTTAACAGCTCTGAAGCTAGCACATTGGGAATAATAAGACTGAATTGAACTGCTTTCAAGAACTTGGGGATAGTTTCTAGTAGAGGAAAAACAGTGGGTTGTGCAAATCATGGACCTCATCTTGTTGCTTGTGTTCATTTCAGAAAGATAATTGCTGTAAAAATGTTTCCCATCAACCTTGTGCTGTCTGCACTGTGTTTATTCATGATTTATATGTGTGCAAGGTCAAGTGCAATCTAGTTATTGTAGTGGTCTCTATGCTTTATCTATTTTTATTTGTTTTTATTGGTATGGTACTCCTTCAAATCACAGTGGTCTAGATCACAGCAAGTAAATAAGAAATAAAATGAAAGCGGCTTACTGGTATTTGCTCTGCTGTCTATGTGCAGCATATCATCTTGTGCAGACCTGGAGTAATTTCTGTGCCAGATTAAATACTCTAAATATACACAACATATGAAAACTAAGCTAACAGGAACTTATAATCACAAACAAAATGGAAAATTAAGCACAAAAGGTATCCATAAGCTCAAATATATAGCATTAGGAGCTTTGCGTTAGCAGACATATAAGAATTCATGTACTCTGTAGGTGCTTAATGGCCCTAGGGAGCCAAATTTTAGCTCATGAGTTGCTTATGAAGCAGTTCAGATTCAGAGGTGATTGTCCCCCTGTACTCAGCAGTGATGAGGCCACACTTAAAGTACTGTGTTCAGTTCTGAGCCCCTCACTACAGAATGACGTCGAGGCCCTGGAGCATGTCCAGAGAAGGGCAACAAAGCTGATGAGGGGACTGGAGCACAAGTCTTATGAGTGGTGGCTGAGGGAACTGGGATTATTTAGTTCTAGAGTCTTCTCTTGTGGGAGTATGCCAGGGCTTGTAAAGCTTGTCATCTTGTCACTGGCAATCTGTCAGAGGACTTTTACATTTTCAGCATTAGGAAGAAAAATATGAAGATTGCTGATGTGATATGTAGATAAGGAACGTTCTCTCCATTCTTCTTACCTGAGTTGTCAGGATTTCACAGAGTGAGGAAGCACAATAAATTGATGTTATAGGCAGTAAGTTGCTGCATACAAGATGGAGTATATACCAAATTTGTTTCTTCAGCTTGACAGCTATCTCACAGTAACAAGTAACAGTATAACTTCCACCCTTTTCCCTATTGATTTAGTTTGTGACTAGGGCTTTTGTCAGCTGCAGGTGTTGTGTTAGCCTCTCTGGAGAATGGAAATCTTTTCCTCTCTTGTCCAGTTTAGTGTAGTCTGGTAACTTTACACTAGCTAAATTCTGTCTTGTCTGGTTAGAAGGTAGTTCTGAATCTTAAGTTTATCCATGTGTAAGGTCACAATTTGGTCAGAAGGGATCTGGAGCCTAAGTAAGACATAGAACATGACTATGCAGTTTCAGCAGTGGGCACAGGGACTGATGATAAGTGATGGTGAGGCAGTGGTAAGTAGTTCCCTGAGAAAAGGATATTTCTGCTTAGTTAAACCATTGTCCACTGTATGTTGTCTTTCTTCATGTCTGGCAGACAATTTAAACCCAACTACCTTTCCTTGAAACCAGTGTTTAACAAAGATGAAAATTATTCAACTACAAAAATAGATGTGAAAGTTAAATATAATTTGATCTTTTCATGTTTGAATATTTCAAAGGATCCATCAAACATTTCAGACACAAAATTATCACAGCTGAGACATGCATGGAAATGTAACAGAAATTGCTTATTTATGATTTAACAAGAGAGGAATTTTGTCTTCATTGTTACTTATATCTAGGCTTAGGTGTATGTGAAAGCATCAGTAGTGGAACATGCAGGAACTTATTTCACTGAAATGTGAATATGTATTATATGGAATTATTTCATACTATTAGTGAATATGGTAGTGTAGGAAGTCAATACATAGACTTACTTTTCTAAAGACCTGCGATGAAGTACAGTTCATTTCATATTTTTTGTTTGTTTGTTTAGATCTGTAAAATTTCATTGAAATTCTTAGAAATCAACTCAAAGCTAAAAGCTCATTGTTTAGATGTACATGAAGATGCTTATCTCTTATCGTCACCACATTGATAGTAACCCTCCAGAAGCACAGTCTACGAATCTTTTGTTATGCACTCAGTGTAATGGTGGGAACAAGGAGAGAGTGAGAAAAAAAAAACAGCTCCATTATTATGCAAAAGCAATAAGCTAAAAATGAGTCTGTTTTTTATTTATTGTCTGATCATCTTAACAGCTCCATAACCACAAAGGAAATATCTTTCATTTAAGGCACTGTAGAGAGAGTACTATGTGAACAGGGCTTATAACTATCCTTCCTGAAAAAATGTGCCTTTTAATGAAATATGCATAAAAGTCATTTCTGATATGTGACCTACATAATCATACCTGTCCTGAGAGGCTTGGTTCAAAAATTATTCTATTCAGAATAATTAAATTCCTCTTTTGTATTATTTCTCATTAATTCAATATTCTTCTAAAAAATAATACTTCCACAGTAGTTTTAGCATTCAGCCTTTCAGATTTATGAGCTATTTTTATGCTGATATTGTTCTGTAAGACAAGATTCCTTGAACAATTGCCAGGTAACTGTTTCTTTCTTTTCCCAGTATCCTGCTAATCCAGCACATTAACTTATTTTTAATTGAGTAACTTCATTATGCAGAAAATTCCTTTACTTATTCCCATAAACATTAGCAGTATTTCATAGATACAATTATTTAAACATAGTCATTTTGCCTCTCTTCATCTCCTTTATTTTTTTATTTTTACTTTATTTATTTATTTATTTTTTGTGCATGAAAATATAAAGTTCCAAAACAAAGAAGGGACATACTGGAAAAATTAAAGAAGCTTGTGGTCATTAAAATTATTCCTCAAAGTTCAAGATCATTTTTAATCAGAAATAAGAAAACTTTAAGATAATTTCTTGAGAAGCTTAAAAGTGATTTAAGTATACCCTTAGGAAAAAAAGTAGTACAGATGTTCTGCTTGTCTGAAGAGAAATATTACATCTGATCCACATTGTAGTTGCACATACAATGAGAATATAATAACAACAACTAAGAAGGATTCAGGTAGTAATTTTTTCAAGTTGAAATGTGAAAGAGTGCAACAAATCTCTTGTGTTATTTAAATACTGACTTGAGTACATTCTAATCTGTCAGGTTGGAATGCAGCTAAAACTGTATAGACAGAAGAAACTTATGTGAGGAAAGAGAACTTTCAAATTCTGGTCTATTTCAGACTTAGGGTCTGCTACACTTATTTCACAATACTGACATGAATTAGCCCCTTGTTTACATGTTTAAACAGTTAGTCTAAGAAGGACTCAATGAGTCTCAAATGTCCACTCAAAATCTACTGTTCATTACTACCAAATTTGGAAGTAATTCATTCTGTTGTAGCTAGAATGCTTTACAAAAAAAAACAAAACAAAAAACAAAAGCTAAAAAGGTTTTACGTTGTCTTTAATATTGAATGTATAATGTATTAATAATGAATAATTTTTGCCTTACCCTTGCCTACCATTTATATCTCTTGTCCAGCCCTACTGACATTGCTGAACAAAAAATGACTGTGAAGGAATACCTGCTAATGATATTATTTTCTTTGAAGTTTATTTGGAAGAAATATTCTTCGGTCCAATAGAAGGTAAAGCTTTTTTATTTGTGTTCTTTAATCTTCCAAAATCTAGGACAACTGATAGTTGCTAGCAACTTTGTTTTTCCTAGCAACGTGGCAAGAACATAAAGTGTGGTCCACAATTGCATTTATAGCTGTGAAGAGGAGTAGCTTTGTTACAGATTTCAAGACTAGACTAAAACAAAGAACTAACTTTGAGCTATTTTTACATTTTGTTAAGTGCTGTATTCTTCATACAGGAATTCTTCAGTTAATTTTCTTATGCAGAGATTTAAGAACAGTTGTTTTGTTCTTTGTAGGGCTTTTAAAGAAAGTTTTCTAAGTAACAGATCTGTCCTTATAGAGAATGCTTTTTCTCCCTTTCCACACCAGCATTGTACCACATCATTTCAAAGCTGATCACAGGGCCCCAAGCAATGTGTCTACCTATATTTAAATGGAAAGGATATCAAATTATTGTGTTTAAAAGTGTAAAATTTATAATAGGATAGTAAGGTCATTATTTTCCTCTTTTTTTTCCCCATCTTTTCCTTTTGTCTCTTGCTTTACTTTCTCTTTCATTAACAAAGGTTGAAAATGTTTTGTACTCAACACGTTTCTTTTATTTCCATTCTAAATACATACCATTTGCCTATGAACTTAATAAGATTAAAAAAAAGAAAAAAGGAAAAAAAAATCCCATCTATTTATGTCTATATTTTTATAGTAATGTAATAGTATTCATCAATCACAAAAGCTTTTTTAAACTCTAGTATTGTTTTTTTTTTATTTTTTGGTGCATTTGTGGATTTAATAGCAAGTTAATTTCCATCTCTTCTATTTGCAAAACCATTTCTAAATGTAAATATTTATTTCTTTTTCTAAAAATGTTCTGAGGTGTCATTTAGAGATGAAGCTCACCTTTTTGTAGTGGACTTAGAGCTGTAGCAGGACAAAGCATGATTTTGACAGTTGAGGAGTTAAGTTTGTAGTAATAGATCTTGGGAGCTGATAATGACTATTTGATGGCAAAGTCAGTAAGGAAGAGGAAGGAAAATCTACAGATGTCAATTTCCTGCTGTTGACACTAGAATGAAAACTAAGGAAACCATTGGGCTTAGGGTATAACAATGGCCAGATTATGAGACTTCCAGTTTTGTTTGAATACCCTTACATGCTTCTGGCAACATGGGCTTCCTGAAGCTTTTAACTTCCTTGAGCATCAAGTAACCATGTAATTGTCTTGCCAGGTATGAAGTCCTTCTGTATTTGACTAGTTAAAAGATTTCAGAATGTCATAATTTAGGAGGAGACAAATAAGTGATCCTTAATATATGTATATATGTGTCTTTTAAATGATTTGTACTACCTTCAGCTTTCTAATATTAGCTGTAGGGATTATTGAAAATAGCTACTTAGTAAGGATTTGAATAAAGACCTTATATAACTTCACAGTTTGCAGAATGAAAGATCACAGCGGGTGAGTGTAGAAAAATGAGCTATTATAAATCAATAAATACTCCATTATGAATATTCAACATACCTCTTCAGTCTAAATTTAAGTGTATTTGGTTGTTTATTTCATTTCTTTTTCTCTCGTTAGATTTTTACCTGGACGGCCCTATTTTATACAGGAACAATAAATAAGTATTAGTAATGACTGAATGTTACCTTATCTCAGCTTAAAATCAGTGCCAAAATATAATCAAATGTTGATGTAGGTCAAAATCATCCCACCAGTCATCACAGAAGTACGGCATTTTTATTTTTCTGTACAACTTTTTTATTTTTTCAAAGTCAGCATCAAATGCTTCATATTAGTACCATCTATAATATTCAGTATCCCCTGTATTTGTGGTGTGATTTTTTCTTTTAATAGCACAAAGAGATCAAGAGTCTCTTGGTAGAGTATCATTTTAGTTAAATACATGTCTTACCATTTGCAACTTCAGTAAAAACATTTCATAGTACAGTTCCTGCTCAGAAGCTGTAGATGACAAAATATAACCTTCATTTCCACAAGGTACTTGCATAAAAGAAGCGATTTTTAATGTGTTTTTAAAATGTTGGTATCACTGTATCCCTTGAACCTTTTTCAGTTAAGTACATTCTGTAATTAGAGATAAATTCCTGGTCTGTTGGGTATTCACATTTTCAAATACCTAGTATAACAACAGATACATACAGATTCAAAGAGAAGTTATTTAACAGACAATATTACAACTGTCTTCTCGCCCTTTTCAGTGCTTTATGCAGATAAAAGTATTTTTCATCTGAAGGCTTCAAAGTGTTTTACCATTATTTTTGAGCTGGGAAACTGAAGATTTTGATACCATTTTTAAAAGCATCTAGATGATTATTGTTTTCTCAGAGTTTGAGAGATATAAGGTAGTAAAGTGTCACATGTGATAGCAAAGCAGTCTAGGAGTACATAGATTTATTGAATTGTTCGTTGTAAAACCTGTCTCTCACTATAACTGATGATTCCCATACAGTAACCAATATACAGAATAGTCCACTATCCTAAGGAATTATCTATATTACTAACTATATTTTAAGGTTCAGCTTGAAGACATTTTACTGTATGGTTAACAAAAACTATAACACAGATCTGTTAAAATCTGTTAATATGTCTTGCATTCTTCTGAATTTTGGATTATATCCCAACAGTTGAAAAATAATGTAGTAGCAGACAAAGTATCACACTGAATTACTTCTGAAATATCAATTTCTGATGATTTCTTTATGAGGAAAAGAAAGCATCATTTGGTGTTTATAGATTCTTATACTTGAACATTCTAATTGGTCATAACTGATACTAAACAGTATTAAGACTAAGCAAATCCCAGAATGCTAGGAGAGATGTTAAAAAATCAACATCCTATTGTATTTATTATGGAAATTTGCAATGCAGAACACGTGCACATAAAAACACTGAAAAAGACAACTTGTCATTGTTTTGGATGTATTTGAGAGAATAACACATTTCAGTGAAGTGGTGTGGAAGATTAACATATTAATTATGTGTAAGATGACCTTCTGTATCCTTGGGCTCTCAGTGCTATCTCACTCACTATCAATGCCACTGATTCAATTTTATTTGGAACTACAGTTCTTTATTATCAGTTTCATTTTAGGTTTTGTTGCTTTACTGCTGTTTCCTTGTATGGGGAGAACTAACTTTGAAAGTAAGGAAGCATACATTCTCTTTAACAATCTTTTCTCAGCTTCAAATAAGAAAACAAATTCTAAAGGAATAGAGAATGCAGATACGACTGAAGTCTGTGTTGGTGTTGGGATTGAACAGAATGTCTTTCCAGATTTGTCATCTCACCTTATATATCTAAGAAGAATGATACATCTGTAGCATTAGTTTTTTGGCTGTCATCACACCCATCAGCAACCATCTTTCATCATCACAGTTACCACTGAGAGTTGTCCTAGGATAAATAAATGTGGAAGTCCTTCTGTATTTGATCCTATACTGGGGAATAAATCCTAACGCTAAGGGTTTTCTTTCAGTTTTCTCTTCCCAGAAATGCTCAGACTTGTCAGATCTCCAGAATGGACAGTTGTCATAATATTATATCTTTAAGATGTACTATAGTAAATATTAGTGTTTTCCTAACTGTACATCCTCAGTCATGTTCTGTGAGATCTAACATGTTTGTAAAGGGAGACTATAGTAACCAGTTAACTCTTGAATGCTTCCCTATATGCATTTGTCTCTGCCTTAGAATGGAAGGAGCTTGGAGGAGGAAATGGAAAGGGCAGGAAGGGACAATGAACATATTATTTACTAGCCTGTTTGTACATTTAAGTTAAAAAGTTATGATCTAGCCCAAACTGGCACTGACATCAAATATAAATCTGATGCTCAGGCTCCAAACAGGCCAAAATTATTCAGATTTTATAAATCAGTTCAAAAATGTCAGAACTGTGTGAGTTTTTTTGGTTTTTTTTTTTAGATTTTTGTTTTAATTATAAAGGTAAACAATTCTGTTCTTCTCTAGGAAAAATCTAGGAATTATATCCCCTTGTAATCAGATGTAACACTGGAGTGTTATCATAGAAGATGATGTTTCGGATGTTATCATGACCAGTTAATGGTGACTTTATACTGATATTCTTTGGTAATTAGTTGTAAATAATGTTATCACTGCTGACCATGAAATGGACCTAATATACAAACCTGAAGTGGTGGAATCAATGAATGACTGTTTTCCTTCCTTTCTACTATCAGAAAGTGCACACAGTGCAGTGTATTAAGAAGTGAAGTCAAGGAGCAGTCAATTGCATTCCTTCCTCCCCCCAGAAAGTTTATTCCAGTGTAATTTTGAACCAAGAACATGGATACTAAAACTTCCACTTTCTTCAGTCATGGGAGAAAACAGTAGCCATAAAAGACTATGTGTAAGATAAAATTATTAGGCAATGAAGCCCTAAAAGAAAAGTGCATTTTTGGTCCATATAATGCTGCTGAAAAGGCAGAGCAAATTTTGAGTGTTTAAGATTTGGTTCAGGTCACTGGAAACTGGAAGCTAAGTTGACTAGAAGTCGATTGGCTACAGTTAATTTTAAAGTAGTGCCAACCTCTAAGGTAATGTACTTTTAGAAACCTTTGTCCTGAATTACTTTGATTGAGAGAATCTTCTGACCATCACTGTTATACTGATCTGAGGATCTAATGGGGTCAGTAATTGCTTGCAGAGGCCAGAAGATGATTACTGACGTTTTGGTTCTTTTAGTTATGACTGGCAAGTAGACTTTTTGCTCTCTGTCATCAGTATAGGTTGATGGCTCACACAATTAGCTTTTCAGATGGAGTTTTATAGTTGTTTAAGTAATTATTGTATAGTGAAGTATGCTACATCTATGGTAAGCGTTCCATGAATACCATTTCATCGCTGATACTTGCTTTTAATAAAGCTGGGTCAGTTACTACAGTATACAGACCAAAATAGTTGGTACTGCTGAATTATTTTATCTATTTATCTTTGAGGCAGCAGCTGTGATGCATATAGCAAATCTTGTACTGAACTTTAGCACTTGTCTCAGGTATGAGATGAACAGGTGTGTGGCATTTACAAGCAGAGGACAAGGAAGACTTGCCAACTAAGTAGTTTATCTATGAAGTATCTCCATTTAGAGAAGGGTCTGAACTTTGTTTCCATCTGCCTTGGTTTGCCTAAAGCATGTTCTCAGGTGTTTTCTCTTCCACAACCTGTGTGCCTGAATTTAGAATTTTAAATTTCAGGGATTGCTCATGTAAGAACAGCAGGTACCTCACTTCTTGAGCATATGATCACTTTTCCACACAGATATATATATAATTAGTTGGAAGAAATGAGAAACATCTGATACTCCATTGGTTCTGTTTAAAGCAGAAGGGGCGGTTAGTTACTTTTGATTAGGACTCTCTGTATCAGCATAGGAGTTATGATTGGTATGTGATATAATTTATAAATTCTCTGTTAGATCTCACGGGTTACTCAGAAATTCTTGCCAGCTTTCGTTTTGTTTAAGATTCAACTGTTTAACATTTTGGTGAATTTGCAATTAAGAGGCAACAGTTTTATTTAGTTTGGCATCTCCCTCCCCACAGAGACTGAAATACCTGAGATTGGAAGTAGCAAACATTCTAGTAAGTATAAATAGGCAAAGTTCTGGCGTAGAGTGATTTGCTTGCACGGTAGTTATTCAGACTGGGAAATGGACAGAAAGCATGTAGAATAATGCTTGTGTACCTAACAGAACAGAATCCAGCCTTGCTCCAGTACTGTCTCTGAACATCAGGTCTGCTTTTGCTAGAAGTAAATTGTTGAGAGGCCTCTTGGCAGAGGTCGGAACCTAGTCCCTGTTCTGCCACATGCTAGGCTTGAGGGTCTCCACAGTTGTTGCCACACTGTGTTAAACTGGGTCACTGGAAACCGGGGCAAGGAGAGTTATTTAAGTATTTTAGCAAGAGAAAAAGGGGTTGGATCTATAATGAGTTGTATGCTACTTAGGACATGTTAACTCACATTTATGCATGTATGTTATCTGCTATTCTAAGGTGACAGTGGAGCAATAGTGACAAGCCAGTCTTAGCGTTCCTCGTACAGAATATAGCTCCTAAACAAGGTCATAATCTAGATCCCTAAGTACCCCACAGGACTGAGAATCTTTACTGCTTTTATTTGCATAAACTGCCTTTGACCATGACATACAAAAAAAACAACAACATGACATATATGCTATATGTCTGTGCATACATCAAGTGGAATATGTTGAATTCCAGGTGATGTGAACTTGTTTCTAAGCAATTTGCTTTCTAAGCACAAAGTAACCCTAGTTTCAGCATCTTTATCTTTTAGACAAAAAAAAAAAAAAGCTTAAGTAAGAATTCTTTGCACTATCTTTTTTTTGACTAGTGATATAAAGAAAGCATTGCTAGCTAACCAGTATAGAAGAGAAATAATTAAAATGAGATATCAAAATCTCAGAAGCAGAGCAGAGGTGTAGATGGAATGAAGATTCCCAGGCTTTGCCTTGACGTAGCTAGCATTTTGATGGCTTTAACAATTTCACCTTGGAAGACCTGAGCTTTGAATGTCTCATTTTATTTGAAGAAAAAGCATGTTATTTGGCATGATTGCTATACTCTCAAGAGGGAAATATTCAGATGTGGAAGGCAGCTCATGTGGAGATGAAGATGACATGCATTTGCAGATTTGAAAAGAAGTTTGTACTGCTTTCATGCTGTGTGCTTTAGGCAAATGCAGTGATCATGTCTCCCCAGCTTATATTTAAACACTACTTTTGTGAAACTTAACAAATCTATATGATTATGAATATTGCACTCATATCTGCTGGTTTTTTTTTAATCAAACCTCTAAGACTCTGGTTCTCCATCAGCTAATTTTCTAATTGACCTCAGTATCATAGTTTTGTCTACATTTTATATTGACAACCATTAAATATTTTGAAAAGAAACTGGAATTGTAGCCCAATGCCATTACAACATCAAAAATACAAGTCTTTACAACATGGCCTTTGTGTGTAACGTACTATGAATTTAAGACAAAGCATATAGAATAGTGCAAATGAAGACCAAATGCTAGGTCCTGCACTTTGGCCACAACAACCCAGGCAACACTGCAGTCCTGGGGGCAGAGTGGTTGGAAGACTGTGTAGAGGAAGCGGACCTGGGGGTATTGGTTGACGTTCAACACGAGCCAGCAGCATGCCCAGGTAGCCAAAATGGCCAATGGCATCCTGGCTTGTATCAGAAATAGTGTAGCCAGCAGGAGCAGGGAAGTGATCATCCATCCCTCTGTACTCAGCTCTGGTGAGGCCACACCTCGAGTACTGTGTTCAGCTTTGGAACACAGTACCCCCTCAATACAGAATGACATTGAGGCCCTGGGGCATGTCCAGAGAAGGGCAACAAAGCTGGAGAGGGACTGGAGCACAAGTCTTATGTGGAGCAGCTGAGGGAACTGGGATTGTTTTGTCTTGAGAGGAAGGGGCCCAGGGGAGACTTACTGCCCACTGCAATTCCCTGAAAGATGGTTATGAAAAGGGTAGGGGTCAAGTTACTAGAAAAATAAAAAAACAACCCCAAACCATATATAATTTAAATTCTTATTTAATTTAGCAAATCAATCTGGGAGAAGCAGAATATTTAGAAAGCAAATTTGATGAAAAGTATGTACTTCTGAATAGGAGAAGTACAACTGAAAATGCTGTGTGAATCAATATTAACAGCACAGAGTAATTGGAGAAATAGTAAATGGTGATTTTATGTGTGTGTGACAGAGAGACTTTGTATGTTAATACTCACACTTTTTTTTTTTTTTTTAAAGCCAGCTAATAGCTCACTTTCCTCCTCTACAAGTTGAGCAGAAGGTGGGTATTGGCTCTCCTTCTAGGTTGGTTGTGGTGATGTCAGATTATGCTACCAGAAATTTTACTTTGATTGGACAGTTGGGCACTGTTCATACACCCAGGTTGCTCTCTGATGGTTAACTGCTATATGGATGAAAGCCAACACAATGACCACTGAACATGTTATTCAGATATAGATAAGAAGCTAGTAGATCAGAGAAAAAAATAAACTCAAGGATAAATATTGTTTGCTTTTATTCTGAGATGTAAAGTAGTATTTTGATAATGCATTTTTTTGTACTGCATTTGTAGTCTTTGTTTAAGAGAGATTTTAAGTGCACTGTACATGCTGGCTTTTACAATAGTTCTGTCACTGGCTTGGAAAAAGACAGATGCAGATGAAAGAAGAGTAAATCAAAGCAAAGCATTTGATAGAGGAAATACAAACATGCATGGCTAGAAAGGAAAAACAGAAGTCTTGATCTAGAGAAGGGGACCAAACTGAACTCCTGTATGGAAACCGTTGGATCACAGCCTGAATCACTGATTGATCACCTGAGATGAGCACTGAGTCAGCCACAGGAGCACAGGTGAAGGCAATTCACTGTGTGACTGGAAGGGATGGAGTCTGGCTCCACCTCTCCCAGACCCCATTTAAGGGCTGACCACCACTTGGGAAGGATCTTTTGTTNGATCAGAGAAAAAAATAAACTCAAGGATAAATATTGTTTGCTTTTATTCTGAGATGTAAAGTAGTATTTTGATAATGCATTTTTTTGTACTGCATTTGTAGTCTTTGTTTAAGAGAGATTTTAAGTGCACTGTACATGCTGGCTTTTACAATAGTTCTGTCACTGGCTTGGAAAAAGACAGATGCAGATGAAAGAAGAGTAAATCAAAGCAAAGCATTTGATAGAGGAAATACAAACATGCATGGCTAGAAAGGAAAAACAGAAGTCTTGATCTAGAGAAGGGGACCAAACTGAACTCCTGTATGGAAACCGTTGGATCACAGCCTGAATCACTGATTGATCACCTGAGATGAGCACTGAGTCAGCCACAGGAGCACAGGTGAAGGCAATTCACTGTGTGACTGGAAGGGATGGAGTCTGGCTCCACCTCTCCCAGACCCCATTTAAGGGCTGACCACCACTTGGGAAGGATCTTTTGTTGGAGTTCCCTTCCTTGTGGAGTTATGGTACCTCGACCATCTGCAACAGGTGAGCCTTTCTTTATTTGCTGGTTTACCACCCAGATAAGCTAAGCAAAATATACCATCCACCTAATTATTTTCTGTGGATGCTATTCTTTTGGGTTACTCACCCTACAACTCTTAAGACCCTCCTAAGTTCTCATAGAGCTGATATTACTAATTTTATTGTAAGAGCACTGAAGAGAAAGCATATGTTGTAGTTCAAGACCAATCCAACAGGGTGGAGGCTAAATGAACAAAGCACTTTAAGTCACAAATACTTCAATGAAAAAGTGGCACGTACTCATCGTACTCCGCAAACTGCGCTGCAGAAGCGGCAGCGCAAGCAGTTTCCAGCGCGACGGCTCTGCCCCGCCGAAAGAATGCGCCGCCGGTGCAGACGGGTGGGTCAGGCTCCCCCTGGCGGTCGCGCCGGGCAGTGCGCGTGCGCCGCCGTCATCCCCGCGGCGCGAGGGCTCCGCTGGGGGTCGGGAGCGCTCGGTTCGGATTGGCTGTGGTACCCAACGGTCGCCGAGCGCCCCTGCAGCTGCCGGCACCTGGTGCCTCGCTCCGCCCGCCCTTCGTCGAGGTTCCCCGTGCTGTGGCGGCAATTCCCAGGTCAGTCGAAGGGGACTTATTTGGGGTAAATTGAATTTAACCAGTCGCAACTGTAACAGACCCCTAAAAAGCATCAGTGATGTGTGTGTTGGATCGCCTCCCCCTGGCCGGCAGTGCACAGCGCGGCTCCTCGGCCGGACGGGCGTGGAGTAAGCCGTGCGTTTAGCTTTTCCAGCCATAGCACACGCTTCATTGCAGCATAAAGTTGATTATGATTGCTCAGCTTGTTATCGAAATATTCTGGAAAAAATTAGCTTCAATTGATTGCTTGACTTTTTCATGCCGAATTAGGAGTATTCCCAACCGTTGTTTCAGTTGGCGTGCCTCTGTGGAAATAGAGCTGCTCCTCCGGAGCATTCACCTCTTCCTGGAGCGAGCAAAGCGCTAGCTCAGATTGGTCTCCAGCAAAGTTAGTTTTAACATATTGTTTCTCAGTGTTCCTAATCACAAACAAACTTCTCATAAAAATAATCCCAGCCCACAGCAATAACTCCTTTTCTTTTGCAAGCACAGGTTAGTTCCCATAATAAAATTCTGGTGTGTAGTTTGTTTGCTTTGTAGATAAATGAAAGAGCTATTGACGCTTGATGTTTTTGTGTGCAAACAGCAACTTTAAAACAAGTTGGTATACTTTTTTTTTAAATTCAAATGTGTTTTTGTATGTAAGACTAGAAAATTTATTGATCAATGCTGAAATGTGTTAGTCAGTTCACAGTATTGATAGTTTGTGTCTGTTAGATACTTGGTGTTTTCCAAGCATTATTAAATATGAGACTCCTGGAACTGAAACAGTATTGGATTTCAGTGTTTAAATGATAACATGCTACCAAGACTAGCAAAGGGTAGACTTAAGAATTGTGATCTGGAACCTTTAGGATCAGATCTCAGTTACAGAAGTAACTTGTGGATGTTATACTGCATTGCCAATAATTTTCAGAGTTCCTTTCTGCGGTTAAACAGTAAACTGATGAAGGTGAGTTTTGATGATGAGATATGAGTCACTCTGAATTTCAGAAGTTACCATTTTTCTGCTTTCTGAATTTCTTCACTTTGTGGAATGGGTGTTGTAGGGTTGTTTTTTGTGTTTTTGCGCTTCTCAGCTTCTGTGAGATGTCATTGCTATAACTTAATGGAAGTTCTAGCACTTCCTCACACTTCCTTCAGCCGCTCTGATATGAAACAAGTCTTGCTTCGAGGTTACTTAGAATTATTGTTGATGTGGAAAAGGACATACAGTATTATTCAGTTAAAATCTGGATAAGATCTTGTTCCTTAAGGCTACCTTTTAAGAGCAGAAGATCATCCTTGTCTAACAGTTGGTTTACGTCAATTAAATAATGATGAATACTTTTTGCTAGGAAGTAGTAGTAGTGTAGTGTATCCGGTAATGCGAAAATCTCACAGTGGGACTGGGAGGAGCAAATATGAGGCTGACTGGACTGATTAAATTGAAATAGTAATTGCAGGTACACAAACTATTCATGCCCTGAGCACACACACTCAAAATTCAATCAATTCTGAAACCTAAGTAATTTCTTTGATCTGGTTGTCTCATAATCATGAGGAAAACAATCAGTTACTCTGGAGGATTGTTAGATGCCAATACAACTGCACCGAAGAGTGGCTCACACTTATTGTAGTCTGAAAGTCTGTGGTAACAGCAATACATTGTCACTTTCTTTTTTTGTTTTTGTTCAAAAATTGCAAGTTAAACCTTCCTGACAACGGCAGGAAAAATATGAAGCTGTTTACAATAAGAGTTGTAGCTGTTTTAACCCTGCTAGTATTCATCTTTATAATTCTTCCTATAGATGTGCATATCTCAAACAATGTGCTTTTGATTTTTTTGATCGGTGTAACATCCAAACTTTAGAAAAAAATGGTTGGATTCATTTGTGTAGCAACATAAAAATACTTATTTCTTCTGGTTTACAACTAAAAAGTATTCTGGTGTATTTGGAAATAGTTCATGGATCACCCAGTGGCCTGCAGGTCATTAAACGTTACACATTTTATAGTGAAAGTTGTCTGAACTCATATGTAGTAAGCCTTGAAATTAGTTGTCAGTGTTTATCAGCCTTTTAGTTAGAAACATAATTACCTACTGATCCAAAATCTAGGATGGTCCCTGCATACATCTGAGTTCCACAGTCTTTTCCTAACGAGGGTGAGTAGTGACTCTTGCCTGGAAGAGTCAAATTGATAAATAATACCAAAATGAATAAAAATTCTCATTTTTTGTGTCAGCATATTCTGTGTTTAGATTTGTTCAGTACTCTGTTCAAATAAAGCAGCTGAGTCTGTTCAACTTAATATTATTTTTTCTATTTTTCAAATTTGTGATTTTGAGTTTCATTTGAAATTACTTAACAATACTGCCCAATGTCTCCTTTAAAGATGTCCTTGTTATCTACTTCTGGAAGACTCTGGAGACGTTTGATAGCAGCAGTATTCTGAAATTTGTGTTACACAGTTGTCTTCTACACCTTTAAAAGACCACAATTTATGTGAAGAGGTGAATGTGTGCCTAGAATGGGGCTGCTTAGGAACTACAAATGAAGTTAGGGATTTGATACTTGTTTTTCGTCTTAGTATACGATGTGATAAGTTTTGAATACTAACTTAAATGGTCTGACTTTATCAGAAGAAGAATAAAAAATTCTATGTCAGCTTTTGACAAAAATGTAATGGGAAGATGTATTCAGGCTGAAGCTTTAATCAGTGACTGTTGTCCTTAAGATAAACTCAATTGTATAGTAGAAAAAGCATTATATTTGTGGTACTTGACACAAAATGTTACCAGTGGAACTTCTTTTTCTAAATAATTCTCAACAGAAATAGTTTACTGGTTGTTTTCTTATTTTTTTTTTTGAAGGAGATGGGCCAGAAGCCTATTTGTACCTGCAGTCTGCTTTCATTTTATTTGCTTATAAATGGATGCTGACAGAACTTCACCATAAAGGTGAATGTTTGCCAATACTGTTTAGACTGAACAACATCTGCAAGGCAGGAAGGACCTTCAAATGAAATGTCAGAAAGTAGTGGGGCCCACAGCATTTTAAGGGAAAATGGCTGAAGGTAAAAAAAAAAAATTATTAGTTTGGGTTTCATTTTAACTCACCACATTCTGGCTTTCAGTAAACCACCACTGAACAATTTTGTGGGCACTGGACACAGTGGTAACTTTATTTTACTTTCTAAAAATGTGGTGAATCTATGTAGTGCAGCACATAGTAATTGGACGTTTTGCATGAGGATAATGATTATGATGCTCAAGTAGCAAGCACGATATATGCAATTATCTGAACTGTTCGTATTTTTTATGAATTCATGATCAGCTTTAGGAAAAACAGTACCAATTCACAGAAACCAACTGAGAAATTGTTCATCATAAATGACAAAAGTACACTGAACTTTGCCATTGTGAAAGCTCAGTAAACAGTGTATGGGAATGACAGGGAATGAATGAGACATGGACAAGACACAGCGGGCGTTCATTCAACTTACTCTGGTATACCAAGGAGCTACTGCCAGACAGGCATCAGACCAAACCAGGAGGACAGGCATTTTGTCATCTTTATGTCATTATTTATGTAACTTCTTTCCTATTTCTTAAAGGGAGAAGAATAGAAAAGAGATGATATACTGACTCCTGTGCTTGAATTAGGGATGGCAGATGAGCAGCATATTTTGAATTGCTGTCTAGACTGTCTAGCAAGTTAAGAGAAGTAATTTCATTTTTTTGTGCTACATAAAGCCATTTTTTGCCCTTTTCATATTAGCTTCTGGGTATTTCAAAAGGTAACAGCAATATCAGATGAGTCAGTGTTCTTTGCTCAGATTATGTGCTTGGTTTTGGAAGCGAAGAATCAGCCTCTTTTCTGCTCCATTAGCTTCAGTGGTAGCACAAGGACAGTGTAATTATTTACACAGCTCAGTGGGAAAGATTAGCTGCATTCAGTTTGGCACTGTCTATTCTTTTATATATTTAAGCAACAGGAATTGATCGTTAGGACAATTTCATGTTCCAAATGTACTGGTCAGACTTAAGAGACCACTCAGAGAAGCAATAATTTCTACTGGAGCAACGTTTTTTTTTTTTCTTATCAAAATGAACCTGGTTTCTTGGTGATCACATGCTATTGTAGGTTACAGAGCATTTCATTCAGTAAATCTTTTTCTGTAAACTTTACAGTATCTAGTATTCCTAAGCCATAGGAGCTCCTATTTCCTGTCATGCATCCCAACTATGACATGTTGCAGTCTAGGTCTCTTCTACTACTTTTCCCTTCTGTAGGCCAGCAGAGCCTGTCCCCTCAGCGATCTTTATCTGTCAAGACAAATCATTATCTGCTATTCCAGAAGTAAAAATAGAAAAATAAACATGGGATGAGTGAGGTCCGCCATTTTAAAAAGAGCGGAGTAGCAGATTTATTCTTAATTCTGGAGAATTTTTGCTTTCTTAGAAGCTGTGCCTCTGAGTACACAACAGTGGTAACAGGTTAAATGACGCCAGCCATCATTGTGTTAGTATTCTTGACTCAACTCCTTTTCTGTCCCAGAGATTCATTTCAGATTGCGCTGGTAAGAGTTCATTCCTTCAGAAAGTTGATGTCCCTTCTCTTGTCAACTCTACTTTTTATGTGAAAAATTCTTTCCTTGTACTTTCATTTATTCCACACAACAATGCTGTACTGCTGATACACAGTTGTAGAGCATGTTTCACGTGAATATTGGATTTTTTTTTCTTGATGTGGTTCCCTGTGCAGAAGATTAGGTCCTTCTAAAATTGACCTTAAAACAAATCTCACAAACAATTCCTTTTTTTATAATGGATTATAATAATTATTTCTCCTTTTATCCATCTTTTCAGCCATATTTCTATCTAGTGTGGAAAGGAAGCCTGTTTCTAGGGGATTCTAATTATTACTTTTCCTACCATTTCCTATCTTTTACGCTTCCATCTTTCTGATAAATTGTAGTATTACATTTGCTTTGTCCTTTGTTAACTGTATCCTGTTCTTTTTCAACTGCGCAAATGTACTTTCTGTGGCCAGTTTGAGATGGAAGGACTATTTAATTTGAACAAATGATTAAAAAAAAATATGGCTGAATATAATTTCTGTTTTGTGAAGCTTAATGAATGGAATCTATCTCCCTGGGTCATATTTTCAGGAAACACAACCTTTTATGGGAAGAGATTGCCTATTTCTTCACTCTCTTTGTAGTCTGGCAGAGGGTCAGAATTTCATCATATAATTTAAATGTGATTACAGGTCAGACTAACTCCATCTGTACTGAAATAGTAATACTAACAACTGGTCATACATTATGTTGAAAATCCTTTCTTTTGCATCTGTTTGCTACTGCAGTTGATTTTTTTTTTTTCCAATGCAGTGTGCAGGCTTGGGTTTTTGGAGGCTGCAATCTATTTCTGTATTTCTAATGATAAATTTTTTGAGAAACTCTGAATTTCTGAAAAGCTTTCTCTTACCATAAACAAGAACTATGACTCTATTCTCTCCTTTGTAAAGGTCTGCTCTGAAATGATTGTGTTCTTTCCAATGAATTGTCCTAGTAAATATCAGTTATATTTGTCAAATTATGCATGTTCTTAAGTATATGATTGTTTTTTTTCCCCCCTCAGATCGAACTTTAAATGCACATTTCTATGAAAACTGAGACCAACAGGTCTACTTCCACGAATAACAAGTTTACACTGGTCACTAAACTGAAAAATTGTCACCTTGAAAAACTGACTTTCAGAGTGACAGAAGTGAAGCCTTTAAGTTCTGTTACGAAGTGACAAAATATGCAGGGCCACGTGCCAGTTCACTATGAGGTCTATAACAGATTAGTATTAATGTGATAGTTCTCATTGGTTGTGTTTTCTGTACTTAGTAATTCAAAATCAGAGTTTGCTTCACTGTGACAGTTAGGATGGGGTGGACTGAATTCCCCTCTCAGTTGTCATTACATAGTTCATTTTTATTTTCTTGTACTTTCCTTTGTACTCTTCCTTTCTTTTAAGTCAATAATTGTTCATTCTTCAAGTAGGAGCTGGTTAAGCTGGATTGGAAGCCTCAGATTGAGAGGACATTGTTTTTCCCCTCAACTATCATGAAAGAGTGTGCATATGTGTGTAGAGGCGTATATATATTCCAAGTCAAGCAAAATGAAACTTTTAAATGTGAAGAGGGTTGAATTCAAAGCCTACCAGTGACAGAATAGAGGGGTAATGCTTCAGAGTCTGGTTGACTCTCATCTGTGAACAGAGTGGAACATATTTTCATTGGTTTCATCAATACCATTCCTAAAACATCTCTTTTATATAGTATTCTTGAGAGTTTGGAATAACACGTATTCAGAAATTCAGAATGCTAGAGTATACCTGCTTAGTATTCACACAATCATAGAATATCCTGTGTTAGAAGGAACCCACTCAAGCAGTTGCTGATAAAACTGTTCTTCCCTATTAAAACAGTTAACGCTTAGCTAGATAAACCTTTCTGGAAATATTTCTGAATGTAAAAACTCAACCTGTGTGCATGTGTGTAGTTTTCAGTTTTGTTTACTTCAATTTTGATTTAAGGGAATCTTTAAATGTTAGATCAAGTGCTTGCTGAGGTTAATAAGAAAAGATTAATGAAGAAACATTACTTATATGCCTTATAATTAATAAATATGTACATCTATAAATCCGCAGATTCTACTGTCATCTTCCTGCATCTAAACTCATATTCACCTTTTGCAAGGTTCTTTGTTTGAGGAGGTGGGGAAGTGAAAGATTTATAAAGAGCAAAAAATACTTAGGAGAATCAGCACAAATGAGAAATGCACATGAAGTTTGAGAAAAATGTTCTTTGAAATAATGATTTGTGCTTAGTAGCTGAGGTTATGCAGTTCCATTTGCTCTGCAAATGTTCTGAAAACCAGTTTTTGAAATTTAGTTGAAAGATAGGCTCTTTATTTTAATTTGTCATTGCGGGTATAAATCAAAACATCAACTAGCTGTTGTGCAAACTGAGTTAAAAAATGAAAGCTGTCCCAGATACTTAGGAGTTGAGTCTAAGACGTAAGATAATGGATAGGTATGAAAAACCAGAAAAGTAAAGAAACCTGAAAGGTAATTCTGGTTAGAAAGATAGACTACTTCCTGGTATTTCGATGTCAAGGGCTTTGTGGACTTCCCCGAAAGGCAGAGTTTTCATAAAAGATTTAAAGGGGGGACAAGAAGTGTCTTTGATATATTTATGGGGAATTTTTTGTGAACATGAATGAGAATATGTAGAGGGAAAGCTGGGTTTACTGTTACAACTGATAAACAGACAAATTAGTTAATCAGTTTTGGAGTAAAGCACTTCACTTGTGACTGAGGAAGAGTTGTAACCTAGTTTATTAATATTTTGCTGTAGATTTAGTGCATAGGTATGAGAGAAGTTAGTAGATGGAGGTGTTAACTGAGGTCTTCTGGAATGACCAAGGGAAGATCTCAAAGATTCTTTTAATACCCACATATTTAGACTTAAACACTAAAAGCTTAGGTTTAGAACTCTTCTGATTGTGCTTCAAATGTTGGGTGTAAGCGTATGAATAAAAGAAGAGGACATTGGGTTTTTCCTTGTTTAGATAACATGATTAGTTTGAGTTACTTTGATGAGTAAACAGACAAACAAAGAGAGAGATTGAGAAAGGGACATATTTATATAGTGAGAAGGTGAATGAGGGGAAGCTTACTATCCCATAATAATGTAATTAATTACTTCCTAGTATCGAAAATGAAAAGGAAGCTAGTGGAGCATATAAACAGAGATGCAAAAATAGCTCTAGTTCATTATTTAGAGAAAATTATCCATAGAGAAGTCTGGTAGACTGCCAGTGCCTCAGCCTTCATACTTAAATGCATAAGATGAATAGTAAGAGAGACAATGTAATGATTTTTGTTTTTCAGATACAAAGATTTTTTGTGACCTTAATTATTTAAGAACTGTACTAATTCAAAGCAGAAATTTGAATATAAGAGTAGCTCTTGAAAAACTCTTGCCTTTCTACTGTAGATTATAAAAAAAAAACAAAAAACAAAAGAGATGGTTCTTACTAGAAATATGATGAAAACACATTTATAATAAAAAAGAGAATTATGAAAACAATATGAGAAGCAACCAGTACAGAACTAAACTAGAATCACCTTGTTTCAACAATGCTAACTGATGTACTTACGTACTCTATTTTAAGCAATTTTTTACTGAAATGTGATGACCAGACTGAGCAAGATGTTGCTGTTCCTTCAGCAACATCTAGTTACCTTAAAGTAGGAGTGTAAACTGGAAGGAAAGAAAGAATGAAAATGCTGACGAGTGTCAGCTGAAAAGATCAGAAATTTCATCAATAGACAAAGATGTTCTAACAGTCCTGTAGGTCAAGGTAGACTGAAATGTTTGGGTAGGAGAAAAAGTTTGGCATGAAATTTATAATTGTAAGGGTGGTAGGATAAACTGGGACGTGCACTTTCTGCTTGAGTTGCTCTTGAAGAAGCAATTTGTGGCAGAAATCAACAGATACTTGGTCATTGTTTAAAGTGTATCTATGATTACATTTGCATTGAATTCTGAGGATGTAATATAACAAAGTCTGAAGCCAAAGAAATTCAGAAGAGCCATCTTTAAAAGAATGTTTCCTTAGGTGGGGTGTTTATTACAGCTGACATTCAGACCGGAAGTGACAGAAAGTGTCACAGAGTGACAGAAAGTTTTAACTGTTGAACATTGTATAAACGTGACCTCACAATCTGCCAACAATTTTCACAAGCCATTACCTTTAAAGTAAGAATATGTAGGAATAGTAGATCGTCTCTGAGGAAGTGTGAGGAAAAAATAATCTTGTTTAAAATTGTTAAAATCAGCAGTTACCTACGGTTATACACAGGAATTACGTATGAATATATATATATATATGCACATCGCACTACTCTGAAAAGACTTTGTGCGAGATTGCACATTTATATTTAAAAAAATGTTGCTGGCTTCTGTTGCTTAACATATGTATGGTACAACTGTTTTCAGTGGCAGTATCAATGCCATTCTTCATAGATGCTAACTATTTAGAAACCTCAGTTTGTCCCCTTCTGCACAAGTGAGTAGTTTTCCTCTCGTAATTGATCACGGCTTCCTTGAAAGCTTTGAGTGGGTGGTTTACTTTTTACTTTTTTTGTTTTATATTGAAACAAATTGGTCAAGGGGAAGTGGCCAAAAACTAATGCATAGGAAGTTCTGCACAAATATGTGGGATCTTCTTCACAGTGCAGTGACGGTGTGCTGGCACAGGCTGCACAGAGAGGTGGTGGAGTCTCCTTCTCTGGAGATGTTCAAGACCTACCTGTGCAACCTGGGCTAGGGAGCTGCTTTGGCAGGGGTCTGGACTCAATGATCTCTAGTGGTCTGTTCCAATCCCTGCAATTCTGTGATGTTGCAATAATTATACTTTCAGTATTGCAGTCTTATGATGGCACATACAGTGCAAACATGATACCAATTTTTTGGTATAATTATAAGTGACAGATGTTTGAGGCTCAGTCATTTTAGTGTGACATTTTCAATTGTTACAGCAGTATTGATGAAGAGGATTAAGTAACTTTCAGATGACAAACCCTATTATTTCAACTTTATGTGAAGCTGTCAAATTGTAGTAATTCCACAGGGATTTAGCTATCAAAGGGTAAGAAGGCGTGCAAAAGGTCTTCATAGCCATCTGAAAACTATTATGTACTGCCAAAACACAAATGATCATAATTCAGTGAATATATAATGTTATAATTTTCACTTAGCAATTTTAAATTATGTCTTACTCTTTAAGTGACATAATGGTCATCTGTTCTTAATTATTTAAGACGATTTAAACATGTATAATTATTTATCCTGGCATCTTAGAATTGTGACTCATGAGAGTGCATAGAGTAACCTGAAGAAAATAAAACCAATTTGCTATAAAATGGATATGATGTTTCTTTTCACTTCATGTCCTTACATCAACAATTTGCAGACGTGTCTTTCAAGCCTTTTCAAAGGGATGTAATTCATAAAGAGCTTCCCAGCTTTATTGTTAAGATACTTTCTTGAAAAAATGAGGCATACTCAGTACAGTGCTGACCTCTTTTTGATCTAGCATACTTTAAAATAAAATAATTCCATGAAGAATTGATTTTAGGCTTTACCCTGTTCCTTTGATTATAAATATCTGTGTATAAAACTTTTTATCATACCATGTGGAGGAAGCTAACCCAAGGGTTAAGAAGTGAAAGAAACAGAATCCCTGCACTTAAGCCTAATTTTTCTTTATGACATTTTTTCTTTATTTTTAAGTGGTTTTTATTATGTGAGGAATTCTGGGAACACACAGATACTAGACTGCATTGGAAGTGACCCTATGTAACTCTTGATAGACCTCTTCTGAGGAATCTGAGGACCTTTTCCTGCTGAAAATTCTGTTTCTTCAGTAGCTTAAATTTAGTAGCTTAATATTTAACAAGAAGTCTACTTGAGATTTGGTGCTTTGATGAGCAAACTTATTTCATCTTTATGGATAAAGAATGAATACCCACTAAAAATATTTCTAGAGACCAAGAAGGCTCTTATGAAATACTAGTGTGATCCACTCAGTTGTATTTATGAAAAGTTGGACAGTCTAGTCTGTATTCTGTTTGTCTATTTAGATTTACAGGTGTTGCTTTCGCTCATTATTTGTAACAGTGAGTTACAAAGGTCTATCTGAAGAGGTGAAAAATATGGAATGTGCAGCATGACAGTGCTATATTTGTTTGTCAAAATAGTCCAAGGTTTTAATTACTGTGATTGTGTTTGTTCAAGGATAGAGATTAGGTCAATAGGATTTCCAGACTGCTTAGAACTCCTTTGAAGAGAAAGTGACCATAAAGCTTAAACAGAGTTTTGTTCAGTTTTCCAAGGTGTTTTTGATTTCCAGCCACAACTAGGAATAATCTTATAGTCTGGAGAATATGCTGATATAAAGCTTTCATAGAATCATAGGGGTTGGAAGGGACCTCAAGAGATTGAGTTCAACCACCCTGCCAAAGCAGATTCCCTACACCAGGTAAAGGGTGGTTTTTTTTCAGTTTATCCCTTTCAGTTTATCTCTTGAATTGCTGAAGAATTCACACTCCTCACAACCTCTCATGATGTTTTTGTGTCAAGATAGTGGACTTTGAATATTCATGATCTTGTTTTGCTTGGCCTCTCTTCATTGCCAGTGAAGATGAAATTGAAATCATGCTAAAAGCCCTTTTGAATTTCTGCTTTCTCTCCTTCTGTTTCCTAAGGATTACCTAAACCTTTCAAGGCAGATGCTGGGTTGTATCTGGTGAGTTTTGACGCTAGGTTACCTTGAATGGAACCCTTAATCTCAGTGCTAAGGTAGATGTCCCATTTTGTGATCAAGATACCTCAACAGTAAACAATGTTGTTGATTTTTTTAATTAAATTAATATGTATGATATTTATGTTACATAAAGAATATGCATTTTTTTTCAAGTAAGTATAACCAAAACCTGTGATTAGGGCTTTATAACACTTATAATTACTGCCTGTCACTTGAATGCTGTGAGAAATGCAGACAGAAACCCAATCTCATTCAAAACATCTAGGGAACCTCATTGAAAACATTTTGTTCTAGGGAAACAGTAGAAAAATTATATTAAACTGCAGGAGAGTTAGAACTCTGCTAAAGAAGTAGAAGTGCAACAGACATGGATGAGGAGAGGAGGTACATAGCATCACTGGCATACATGGAGTTGATCTTAAATAAGTGTGTTTTCTAGCTGTATTTTTTTTTTAGCATGAGTTTTAATCAAACACTTGGCTACTGTATGTCCCTATTGCGTATCTTTTTGTCTAATTACTATATTGTTATATTTTTTTCACATTTTAGTCACTGAAACATGCTATTATTTTTGTATGTTCCTGACTTTCTTAAGGTGGTTGAGATTCCAGTTCTTTGTTTGACTTCTGGGTTTGCTGTGAGTGGTTACTATAGGCCTTACGCTCACTCTTCTGTTCCACCTCAATTTGTAGTGAGCTAGTTTGCCTGGATCCCAGTAATTTGTTGCTATGTCTTTTGGACGCTATCTTTTGCTATGCGTCTTCTAATGAGCTCGATAGTTCATTTTGTGCTTCTGCATCTGGTAAAGATAATAAGCATGACATTGCTGTTAGTCACAGCCATGCCTGCAGCGAAGGGCACAGTGGGTTTTGTGTTTAAAATAGATTTCTTGTCTGTAGTCTGCGTGCTCAAGCCCACAATAATTACTGAACAAAATGTTCTTAGTCATTTGCCTGAATAGCATCAATCAATGGCACTGCTCATGAAGGAAAATACTATTTTGAGACATAAAGAAGCTATGCATATAAGCTGTCATTTGTTTTCCTGCACAAAATCAAGACTTGACGTTTTTACTTTCATTTTAATTTAATCAATAGGTATGCTTTGTTCAGGCTGCTAGAAGTCTGTGCATGATCCTTCCTTGCATAACAGAAACCCTCTCTTTTGTTCCGAAATGATGTACCATTAACTCAAGCATGGACCGCATACGATATTAAATCAATAACCATATTAAGGTTGCTTTAATGAAAACTCCTGTAGTTCATCTGTGCAATAGGGAGCTGTTTGAAGCAGGTAGACAATCTGGGGAGAACTTTCATGTATTGAGCATGGTGCAGAGATATGGTTTATTTGCCCAGGGTATTGGGTTTATGTGGCAAAGTTTTGGTAGCTGGTGAGCTGTGGGGGTGGCGTCTATGAGCAGAGCCCAGCAGCTTCTAAGTGAACCAGTTCCAGCTAGCTTCGAAAAAGGAACCCACTGCTGTCCAGAGCTGAGCCAGTGAGCAATGCTGGTTGTGCCTCTGTGACAGCATATTTAAGTTTGAAGATCTGCAGCCAGTGGAACGCCCACATAGGATCAGATTAGGAAGGATGGCATCCTGTGGGAGGGGGACCCCATGTGCAGCAGGGGAAGAAAACAAAGCTGAAGAAGCAGCAGATGATGAAGTGCTATGGGCTGACCACAGTTCTATTTCCCTTTTCCCTGTGCCACTCTGGGTGATGAGGTGAAAGTGGGAATGAAGGGAAGGTGGGTTTAGTTAGCTTTTAATTTCTTACTGTTCTAATATGTTAGTATTAGGCAATAAAATATATTAATGTCTGTATACTGAGTCTGTTTTGCCTTTGATGGCAACTGGCGAGTAAACTCCCTGTCCTTTTCTCAACTCTTGAGCTCTTTTTGTTGTATTTTTCCCTTCTTTTGAAGAGTGAAAGAGCTAGTTGTGGTATAGTTCAGCTGTCCATCAGATTGAAACCAACACAAAGAGAGGATGGGGATCCGTCTTAGCTTATTAGAAAAGTTTTTAATCTCACTTTATAGAATTTTTCAAAGACTAATTTTGCCTGTAGTTCTACCAAGTTGTTTTTCTTAGGAGTCATTCTCTCAGCACGACTGGTCTTATTCTGGGCAGCTTCCAGGGAGATCCATACGGTAATCTCATCATCAAAATGTGTGCTATGAGTGTATCTTCTGGGGCTAGCTAATGTTCTTTTTGCACTTTTGGTAGCTGTGGGAGAAATTGACAGCATATTTATTTTGAAATGCTGTAAACTGGCCTTAAATTAGGTAGATTAAATGGTATTGAAGATTTGGCTGTACTTCATAGAGTCAGAAAGTCATATGTTTATTTGAACAGAAAAGACCAGTAGTTAGAGCATTGCTTTGGAGTGACAGGTTAGGACTGCCTGCTGATCTGAAAGAATTGCTGTGAAGCACGCTCTTAGTTGGTTGGAAATGCAATCAGGGTTAGCTGAGCACTGGGAGTTGTCCAGGCATGTAAGTCATTACTTAGCGAAATACTGTTTCTGATAAGCAAGTTACTTGAGGAAGACAAGGGAGTAGTGATGTTTTGACCATAGGATACAATGAGATTTCTGAGGAATGGCACAGGTTGTGTAGTATTCCTGAAACAAACCAACTAGTATAGGTGTTTGTTTCACAAGAAGTGAAGTGTTCTCTGTAAAACAAGATCAGGACAGCATACGAAGAATGAGAAACACTGAAAAAGCAGAACACTTCCAGTCCTTTCCTTCTGATTCAAATTGGGTCTGACCACATGGTATGAAAAAAATGGAGAATGATGATTTCTCCCACCAGGTTACAGGAGAAAAAAAAAAAGTTGCTGCCTGTGACTCTCAGAGTAGAACAGTTAGTGAATTCAGACTACTTAAACCAGATCTTACACATTTGGTTCTTCTTCCTGCTTAAACATAAAACCAAATTAAACGTGAAAAGATCACTGGGGGGATAGAGTATGAGGGTGCTGCTTTAGAATCAGCAGTGACTAAGCTTTGTTTATAAAAAACAGAAGGAAGAGGTGGTATGTTGTTGGTTTTTTTATGCCAGTGTTTTTCTATGAGTCTTGCACAATGGACGTGATCTGTGAAATATGATGCAAATTGGAATCTCAAGACATCCAGTAATGATTTAAACCAAATATGTAGCTTTGAAATTCTTAGTAGATGTAGCTGTCATTTGGAAAATATGTATTCCCATTTGTTCTGGTTTGCAACTGCTGGTGTAAGATAAATAACCAGCAATCAGTCTATGGTTATAGAAAGCCAAATAAGTGTCATATGACAGGTGAAAATACAAATAATAGTTTGGTTACCTTATTTGAAGAAATGCAATCTTGTCTAGTAACTTGAAAAACAGTTAATTGAAAGTCACTCTTTAGCACGTTAAGAAATATCTTCATCATTCAGTATCTCTCTTATTTGTGAACTGAGGTCTAATCCAAAAATTATTACTCAGAAGATCAAAAACTGCAATAATGGCTCATGTACAATGACATTACTGTTAATAAAGCTAGTGCATGTTCATTAGGTAAGTACTTTGTATGTATGGATCACATACAAATATATAGGGAGAGTTGGAGACATCTGTGAATTTGGCCATGTTTTTCTTCTGTATACTTTGTGGAATACTGTCAGTATTTGTCTTCTGAATAAATGGAGAAAAAGGGGGAAGGTTTTAAGTAAAAGCTATGTTATTCCTCATCAAGTGGTAACTGATATTGTTTGAGTGTTTAAGTTTGTTTCCGTCCTATCTGAAAGTGAAACAAATTATAGGAAAGATTTTGGGGGATATAGAGTGAAGTTCTCTGTTGTGTACAGAGTCTAAGTTGAGAAGCAAGAATACCAAAGGAGCTGCTTGCTCTGTAGTGCTATTTTGTGTGACGCTTGTATTGACTGAAAATGCAGAAGTGAACTAAAATACACCATACATTTCATTTGACACTTTAATCTAGAGTCATAAAATCTTCAGAGAAGTCTTTAGGATCCAAGAACAGACAAATCAGTTTATTTCTAGTTGAGTGCATCCATCAAACAGGCAGCTTGAAACTGGCCTGGCTTGGGTCCCCTTTTTAGGATGGAGGGAATGATTATGACAAAGGTATAGCTGACAGGGCATTATCCTCCTAAAGGTCTGTTTCCCTATTTGTCAGACTGACTTAAAATGGTGATATGCAACTGTTTTACCTGCACAGGGCTCTTCAGGGCTTTTCTGGTCTGTAACAGAAAGAGTTTCACCGTGTAGATAGTACTGTAGAAACATGTAATTGAAGAGGGGGGCTGTGGTAAGGAAAATCTTCCCTGTATATAGCTGCAGTAAGAAAAAGTTATGCTGCTTCTAGCATGCATTGTAAGTGCCAGCTCTCAGTCATGTTGCTTTGATCAGCCTCGTTCTCTTTCCTGTGTTTGTATGTTTCCTTTTTTCCTTGGGAAATTTTCAGGAAAGTAGCCTTGACTTGATCTACAGCTGTAAATCAGGTATGGGCACAAAGTATTGTTACCAGTGAATTGCTACTAGCTATACTAAAGCTTTACAGAAATACCTTTGAGGTAAATACATCAAGTCTTACTTCTACCCCCAAATAATAAAAGTAAAGTTAAACAAGACCTTTAGATTCTTACAGATTTTTTTTTTCCTTTTAACTAAATTCCTAGAAAAAACTTCCTCTTGATCCATTGGAAATCATAGAATCATAGAATGGTTTGGGTTGGGAGGGACCTTTAAGAACATCAAGTTCCGACCACCTGCTATAGGCAGGGATACCTCCCTCTAGATCAGGCTGCTCAAAGCCCCATCCAGCCTGGCCTTGAATGCATCCATTGAAGCATTCATATATACTCTCCACTGTGTACTTACACAGGTTAGTCTGGGTCATAGTTTATTTGGAAATACTAGAAAATCTGGAAACTAACTGAGCTCTTGTTCCTGGGAAACTTAAACTGAGATTTGAGTCTGAAAATACCATTCAAAAAACACAAGTAAAAAGGACTCTACAATTCTGTCTTAGTTTGTGTGTTTAACTGGAGAGATCTGCGACTGTGGTGTCTGATTTGAACTGCTTTGAACCAGCTCCTTTGAACAGCTGTCTCTCTCCATTTTCATTGATCAAAATCAGCAGGAGCTGGCGCTGCTCAGCATCTAGTAGTCATACACAGGGTAAGGACTGAGATCAGTGGGAAACTTCTATTGATTTCAGTTGTGGTTGTGTTGAGTGCTCTATAGAATCAGGCTGCTTCAGAGCTGCTGTATTTGGATGATTTTAGTGGGGTGTGTGAGTATGACCATGTACTGATGATGCTGAAATAAAACTGAGGGTAGTATAGCGCTTGTTATATATTGCAACACTTGTGTAACATCTAGCTGGTTTCCAAAGTCTTTATGTTTTGATTTTCTGAAATTGCCTGGCAAAGGAGAATTGTCTCAGGTCTCTCCTGTACGTGTAGTAAAGGACTTGAAGAGGACTTCAAAGTAGACTGTAGTCTCTTGGAGAATAAGGTTCATCAGAACTTAGTCATTGCATAATAGTGGATTGACTGATACTGCAAATGTTGCAGAAAGAGTCTAGTGCAATTAAAATATTTGCTCTAGGTTGAAATCTGATACCTTCCTGAGAATCCAGATTTTGGATTTGCATCACAGACATACTGACTTGTGCAAACTGGCAAGAATAAGTCAAACTCTTTGGCCGATTTCATAACTACTGGTTTTGCTACTTGAACGGTTAAATGGGGAATACATAGAGCTTTTGGGATTTAATTGGTGTTCCTTCAGCTCAAGTCAGAAAGATTCCTTCTTGGCATTTTGCTGTGTGAAAGACTTCTGAATAAAATCCTATTGTCCAAAAATTTTTAATATTTCTGTACAGTCTTAAGGAGCCCGATCCTTTTATTGAAAGTTCTTTTAACCCCAGCACAGATGTTTACATGCGTAGTTTCAGTCTATGTATGTAATTAGCATGATATCTGTTTGGGATGTATCCAAGAAGGAAAGTTTTTGTACAGTTTTCTGAATTAGTATCTTGTACATACTACCCTTTCCTAAACCAAAGTTTTATAGCAATTGAAAGGAAAAAGTTAATTCTGATAAGCACTGAACTACAATTTGCAGTGATAGAGGACCTGTTAAGTCTATGCACAGACTATATTTGCTTAAATCTCAATAATAATGATAGCATAGAATGTGAAGCTTTCTGTGTTTTCTTACCTAGCTGATCTAGAAGACATAAGGATGGCTGGGAGGCTTTGGAAACATATAGACAATGTCTCTTTTATCCCATAAATTCTCATTGGAGTATTTTGAGGACGCTTCACTTCCGAAGAAAAAAAAAGGTAACACTATAAGAGTATTAGTGCACTCAAAGAGAAGTCTTCAGTGATGAATAGAAGAATACATTGCAGTAAATAATTAATTTGTCAAAATAAGAAGGTCTTAGAATTCTAAAAACCATGCTATTCCTAAAGAAAGTGTTCCCATAGAAACCATTACAATGGCATGGGAAGCAGCCATTTTAACTTCGTAATGGTCTGTACTTCCTTCCTGTATGCGTATGTGATGGATAAGTGGTTGCAAATCAGAATCCTGGTAAGAAGTTTTACTGTTGGCCATGGCTGAATTTACAGCAGTGCTATAGCCAACATGTCAGGATAGCTAGAGAGACAAAGCATGGATTTAACAAAATTTACTATAGTGAATTCCTGAAGCTCAAAGGATTATCTTCTAGATTATTACATGGTAAAGGGAATGTAGTAGTATTCTTCATTGAAAGTTCATATCTTCTGAGGCTGTGGAAAGGTAAAGTAAAGCACATAAATAGAAAAGAAGCCAGGTAACATTGGGTTATTTTTATGCAACTTTATTCTGATGAAAGAAAGTATTAATATTTTTTCTACCTGCAGTTTGTCAGAATAAAGTATTCAGAATGACAGATAATGCCTTGATACTGTACACATATATGTGTAGCTTCATTCATCTTGCTTTAACTTGATATTTTATGACAATTCAAAAAAAGTTTTTTTCTAGAATGATTGTAGCATCACAATTTATGCTGCCTGACAATCTGTCTATATTTAGATTATAAATACTCTATATTCTGAAGGTCATAAATGAAATCTTACTTCATAACGTTGCCACTTGAGAATCAATTATTTTACAGTGTTATAGAATTGTTATAGATTAGGGTTATAGATTGTGTCTGGGGAAAGTGCTAGAAGGTGGTGTGACTTTAAACTTGGGCTCATTTGGTAGTACAGAAGTGTACAAATGGAAATACACACCTGTGTTTTGTGATTAGAATGTCATCACTTGATTTTAATCATATCATAGAATGGCCTGGGTTGAAAAGAACCTTAAATATCATCCACTTTCAACCCCTCTGCTGTGGGCGGGATTGCCAACCACTAGACCAGACTGCCCAGGGCTGCATCCAACCTTGTCTTGAATGTCTCCAGGAATAGGGCATACTGGATCATGTCCAGCTTCTCGTCCACCGGGACCTGCAAGTCCTTCTCCTTAGGCTGCTCTCAAGGAGTTCTTTCTCCAGTCTGTATAAATACCTGGGATTGCTCTGGCCCAAGTGCAGCACCTTGCATAGGTTATTGGGGTTAATAGAGCCATTTAATGTCTTTGTTTACATATGTGAAATGATTTGAATTCTGAGCACAGTGATGTAGTAGATTTAATTCGTGGATAATTGTGCAGCACTTGGAAATTCCTGGGTACATGGATCACTCCACAAGTAATACAATGCAGTTTCCTTGCTAGGGTTTTCTTTATTACAAATAAACAAGACAAACTCTGGGTAACTTTTCTTAAATTCAGTAAAGTGAGTTAGATGAATGCAGTTTGGGACAGTGAAAATCTTAGTTTTGCTGGATGGTAATGAACAATTACAAAATACCATTACTGCTCAAATCCCACTGAATTTTTATTAGGAGCTAAGAGTTTTAGTTAAAACATTCTTACTCTGAAAAATGTATGAATGATTATACATTTTACATGAAACTGATGGCAGTGCCTAGGCTGAAGTAAAGCTTGAGTGAAAAGTGATAATAACAGCAGTAATAAAAGTTGTGTTTTTATCCTCAACAAAAAGTAGTAGCCACCTTTCTGAATTAAGTCATTTACATCGAATGAAATATGCTATTATGTTTAGCTTGAAGAACTTTATTTTCTAATTTCTATTTTTCCTTTATAATTTGCAAGAATTTTTTTATTTATTCTCTCCATGTGTTGATAGGGCTTTACATATGCATGTCGACACACACATACTCTTGGTCTTCCTTGCCAGCGGCGTATTGGATTTTTGTCTTTACCTTCCTTTTCCTTTTTTCTTTCTTCCTTCTATCGATGTTTTGGGAGCATTGTATTGTTCCAGTTGTAATGTATCTTTTGTATGTTGGCATTTACTTATTTCTTTACGTAGTGAGGTGAGTGTTCTCAGATTGATAGATAAGACTCCATCTTCATCATTAATGAGGATACAGCCAAATAGGAGTATGCAGTTACCTGGAGTACTGTATCCAGTTCTGGGCTCCCCAGTACAAAAAAGACAGGGATCTCTTGGAAAGAGTCCAGTGGAGGGCCACGAAGATGATGAAAGACCTGGAGCATCTGAGCAAACTTGGTATGTTCAGCCTTGATAAAAGAAGACTCAGAAGTGATCTGTAGATCTAGACTTCTAGATTCTGTAATCTGTATTCAGGTAGAACTTTGTTCAAACTCCTTTAAGTCCCACTGGTTTGTTCTCCAATAGAGTGGATGCAGGCAGTAAATTTTCTGTTCACTCACTTCATAAGCAAGAGATGACAGACTAAGGATGTTCCTGGCATGCAGTTCTGTCACCATTATTGCATTCTTTTATGAGGAGTTTTGTTTTACCTCAATTTTGGGGATAGGGTGTGATACACAGTGAATACTGCCAAATCTTGTATTTTATCAACTTATGTTAGGTTTATAACCTAAAAGGATTCGGCATTTTTGGAAGATACTGACTTACTCAGCAGCGTGCCTACCTCTAGAATACAAAACTTTCAAATTTCCTTTATGATTAATTCTCCATTATGTTAAAAAGGGAAGAAAAACAAGAAAAAATATTCAGTATTTCCAGTGTTCTCTGTTCTTGCCTGTTTTTGTTAGTGGATCACAGATGTTGAGAGATCACTGAGGAGAGGAGGCCAATCCTTGCAAACACAGGAAAACTGTTTTCAGCATTCAGTCAGTTGCAGAGCTTTATGCAACTGTTTTTTCTTTTACTTTGAATTTTGCATTATTAGACTACTAGAACGTAAATAACCTATGTACTCGAAGACTGTAAAGGGGAAGAGCAGCACAGGTGATGATACAGTTACCAAATTTTAATGAATACTAAGTTAATAAATGCTCAATTTGAGGACCTTATTCACTGTCTTCCTTTGCTGCAGTACTTCTGTGATTTAGACTCCTTTCATCAGCTTAAATTAGGTAAACAGGGATTTCTTTTTCAACTGGGACTGAATCTTTTCCATCCTCAGTGCCACTGATAAAGCTGTGGAAGAAAAGGACATTTCATGCTGCATCCTGTGAAATGTATGTGCTCAAAAGAGGGATTAAAAAAGAAAGAAAGAGAGAAAAGGAAGATCTTTAAGCTTATGTAGCCTTAGGCAGAAGTAGTTTATATTCAGCAATTTTATGAGTGCTTTACTGACTTCTTTATCATTCAATGAAAATAATCAATTTTAGCAAGTACTATATTGATATGCACTACAGGTATTTTTAGGACATGTCAGTGCAGCATTTCATATTGAATGTCCACCTTTTAAAATATGCATTATTTTAAAAAAATTCAAAAGGGACTATTTCTGTGATGTGTGCACAATGTTCATCTCTTCAGTCTGTTTCCTTAATAAAGCTTTGAACTTTGAAAGGGTATATATCGAAATTGGAAGAAGAAGAAGGCGGTTTCAGGCATGCAAAGAAGTATTCTTTTCGTTTTGCAGAGCGTATGATAGAAACCCTTGCATGCACAGATCTCCTGCTTACATCAGCAGGAGATATATATACACACTGGAGTGAAAAATCAGTCCTAACTTTACTGATTAACTGGAAAAAGGCCTATTTCTCTGAGAACTCTCAACGTTTATTAAGAAAATGAAAGGAGAATGCAAGCACACAGCTTGTAGCATTAAGTCCTTCAAATTCAAAAATGGGGTATTGAAACATAAAAATAATTGAACACAAAATCACAACCACCTACTATTGATTTATTAGAATACTTTCCTCACGGGAGATACGTAAAGTATGGCTTCTTGAAAAACAGCTTTGCTAACAGGGTGCAGTGAATACATGGGTAGAATATCTTTTTTGCACTTGGACGTCACAGTTAAGGATTGTGAAGATTCCTATATCTTTTGAAAAAAATCTGTCTTCGGGGCTTCGTTGCTTTCTTATTAGTCATTATTTTCTGTCAGAGTAGACTGCATGCAAGAGGTGGTAGCAGAAAGGAGGAAAATAATTTTGGTTTCTGGAGCAGGTATCTGTTTTTATATTTCACAGTCAACTTGTTCATGTAGGAACATCAGCAGTAACAGGGGAAGCCAGTATTGCAGAGGCTTCTGTGCAGGCTGCTCAATGACAAACGCCTTTTGTCTTCTACTGAATTTTGTCTCATGCACAATAAGTTGCTGGAGAAAAAGAAGGATATCATAAAGCAGGAGGGTGGGTTCAAAAATAAGGGAGTTGTTTTCCATGAGAAAAGTGGAAATGGAGGGAAGTGATGTTATTATTTTTTTGTCCTTGTGACCACATCTAACAGCACCTTCATGCTGAGCTTAATTAACATGCCACTCATCTATTATCAACTCTTGTTTGTTATTGGTTAGAAATCTTTCTGCTTCACTGGGAGCATGTTAATACAAATAAATCTTGCAACATCTACAAATGAAGACTCTTGAATTTTTACTGTAATAATAGAAAAAGTATTTCATGTTAAATGTTTTCATTGAGGCAGTGTTTCAAGATGTTACTGAGCCCCTATGAAATGCATTTGCAGTTGGAGGACCTCTGTTTACTGATCCCTTTGTGTAAGTATTTTAGGCACTGCTTGTACTTAGGTATTTTTTCAGGACACTCAATGTATTGCAACTGAATGGTAATCATTCTATGATTTTAATTTCAGTCTCAGTATGTAGTGTGTGTATATATATATATGAGATTATTCTTGGAAGTGGTCAGTTTCATCATCTTTGTAATGAAGGTTATTCAACTTTCCTATATATTTCTAGTGGGATGATACATGATAAAAATCAGGAGTGGATTTATAAATAAGGAATGAAGGCCATGTACTGAGGAGGCAGCTGCATACCTGTGCAGCCCTGAAGACAGATGACAGCTTGTTTTCCTTCTCAGAGTAGCTGCTGTTTTCTTAATAACTTCAATTTTCTTTATCAAAATCTAGACTAGCTTATGATTTACTGAAACATTCAAATTCATTTTGAACTCCATCACTGTGTTTGCCCTGTGGATTCATTGTGAGTTATACATTCCAACTCTGAGTGCTGCTGAATCTTGGTTAGATGCATCTCTATTTTTTTTAATTTTGTCTTTTCTCTTTGATGATTGCAGTTTTTTGCTTGTGGAAAGTTATTCACTACTTGCTGCTTCTATATTCAGTCTAATTGAGATGGAAGACTTTGTATCCATAATTACCATTCCCCTGAGATTATTCAGGGTAATTGTTCATAGGTAATTTAAGCATTAGATTTTCAGATTAGACAACAAACTGTTTAATTCAGTCTGCATAATGTGGCAGTCTTTGAGACAACTTTTCTACAAGCAAATTTTAGAAAACACATACTGATCTTTGACATCTAAGAGGGTCTTTCAGTGCTTGTCCGATTTTTTTTTTTTTTGGCAACTATTTCTGTGAGTTTGAGCTACTATAGAAAATGAGACCAGTTCCATAAGCAAACTATCTATAGGTTTTAGTCTTTTAACAAATTCTTTATGGACTGTCTTTAGAATCTAAAATATTTCGCCAGTAAGATCACAGCAGACTCTGAACTCCACAGGTAGGTTTGCATTAGTGAACACCTAATGCAGTTCCCTGCAGAAATGACTTGCATTCTGCATTACTGCAGGGATGACTTGCAGTCTGGTTTACTTAGGATGCTGTGGTTGTTTTTTTTTTTAAACAGTTCCATGTACAATGGCTTGTTATCCTGCCAGACAGTGGATAATGTATCATTAAACAATAATTATGTTGGAATTATCATATTGTCATCATATTTTGAGTTATTCTTTTTTTCATTCTGTATGTCAGTACAGCTTAAAAATATTTAAAGACAAGTACAATAGTTCAGGTTACTTGCATGAATTATCTTACTTTCCATTTTCTCGTGTCACTTTGATGCCAATCTTGATTATGGATGCTCGTCTATCTTTTCCTCACTATATACTATTATATTTAAAAATTTTATGGGCACTTATTATCTTGCCATGAAATCATCAGTATTCAGTTTGTCTTTGGAAATGTATTTTCTGTATCGTTTCCTGATCTGTGTTTTTTTTTTGTGTAACAGTAACGTACAGAATGTTCACAACCATAGTTACAATGGCTATTAAAAAATATTGTATTTTCAACTCTTTCTGCTATCACTTCTGCACTTTCCACTTCTGCAGTTCTTAGAAAAAAAGTAATTTGTTTATACTGATAGGAGTATGTACTTCACAACTGCTTCCGTTGCTGCAGGAACAATAGCAGACTTTTTCTTATTCAGTGGTCATTCTTAATACAAGATGTAATGTTAACGGGACAGGCATGCAGAAAAAACTGTTCTTCAGTTTTACTTCCAGAAAAGCTGAAAATTGCTTTTCTTTTCATGAA